>JAGDQP010000119.1:0-80436 GCA_022664845.1 Lepisma saccharinum
AACACTACATCACTTAATGAAAAGTAGATATTTGAATTGTTTTTGTACCATCAACAAACAGTTCAATATTAAAATACATACTAATGCGCGTATTGAGCAGGATACTAATTTTTATTTTTGTTTTCAGTTCAACAGAGTCCTTGAACAAGTATTATTGAATCATATTTTTTTAAAGTGTCAAAACATATAAAATCTAATTAGGAATTCACATGAAATTGATTTCTGAATGCAACATTGACAAAATTTGTTAAGTAAAACCTATTTGGTAGAAATCCATGTTTCAGAAAGACATTGAAAAACATGATATTGAGGCGTTAAGAAGAACTACTAGGTCATATATTTTAGTTTGCAAAAGTAACGAAAATCTACTTTAAATTACTTTAAAAACTTTTAATTTTTATTCAAATTCAACTCTTGAATAGCTGATTGATGCTTTTAACCTTTTATTCCCCATTAAACTCTAAACTGAAAGAACACAGAACAAAATACTAACAACTTTTATAATAGTCAAGTTTTGTGTGTGGGGTGGGGGTTGAAAAGGTTTATTCTTCTTCTTCTTTTTATCTACAAATAAAGAAATAAAGCCCTGTGGATTTCGATGGTACTGATTGGTTTGATCATAATAAAATAAGCAACCCATTACTAACAAAAATGAGTGGTTTGTTACAAGAGAGAGAGAGAGAGAGAAATATAAAACGAAAGAAGGAAAAACTATTTACCAGTAACATCTGCCTGATCGATGCTCAATGTAACAAATCCTTTGATGTAAGCTTTTGATCAATTAAAAAGATGTGCAATTGTAGTGATGATGCGAAAATGGAACGAGGCTAGATAGACGGTAGGGGTGAGAATAATGTGACTGCAGAACGAGGACTTGGACAGAAGGAGAGAGTAGAGCATTATGTATGTGTGGCTTTGTGATCTGTTGTCACAAACGGTACAACGTATTTGCAAACGATTCCAGTGGGTGACGCAAATTTCCTCATCAATAATGCTTTAAGTTTATCTTTCTGTATGTCGAGGCAGAAGGCTTTCTGATTCGCTACTCATTTTTTTTTTCATCTGAAAACCACATTTAAAATTCCCTATTGTGTTGAACCGTCCCATACAGTTTTCAACCATCTTTCTGTTGTTTTCTGACCCCTTCCCTCCCCCCACACACACTTCCTTTGCAAAGTTTCTATTAAAACAGAGCAAATAAAGTTTGACAAAAGCCGTATTTGTTTACTAATTATAATCATTCTTCTGTTAGTACCTCCCCTATTGTAATTTTCGTTCTTTTTGTACACATTGTGTGTGCATATGTGTGTTTACGTGTGTATTTTTTTTAGACAGTTATTGTTGTCACGAGAAGCAGAGAACATTTATTGATTTATCGTTTAATCATCTGTCAAAATTGTGTTTACATAATGTTGTCTTCAAAATGTCCTGCGCTCGATTGTTCCTTCTATCCGTCTTAATATTTGATCAACGGGCTTTCTAAATAATTACGCTTCCATCTTGATTTCTATCCAAAATGAAAAACTGTCGTACAGCTAATACTTTTAAGCTCCGTAAGTGCTATGAGATATGTGGAATTCTTTCAATGTGTTTAAACTTTATAATGTATCTATTTTAAGAAGAGACTTAACGAATGGCACATTTAAGGAGGCATTATCAGCTCGCCCCAAGGAAGGGGAGAGATCTTACAACACTTGCCTCAATGAACAATCGATCACAAAGCAAACCTCCTCGATATTTCATTCACACTGTATTGTTAGGAAGACAATTAAAATATCAAATAATATTTGACTGAAAATATTAATTTAATTTATTTTGTGTTCTTGTACAAAACTATCAGTAGAACCGAATCAGAATAAGCCTTAGAAATATTACTAATACAATATGTTATTATATCATAATCCAAAACTATTTAATTTAACTACACTAGGACTTTCTCTTTGATTAATGTTAAAAGTTTCTGCTTTTTAAGATCTTAAGTAACAATTATGCGTTCTAAATTTTGTTACTTTTCCTCCGACTACTACCACCACCACCACCACTGCTGTTACTAGAATTACCACTACTAGAACCACAACAAGAGCTACAATTACCAATAATAGTAGAAGGGCAACGTATTTCTGACCTACAGTGTACTGGTTTCTCCAGTGGCGATTTAACCCAAGTACTAAGACGTTGGACTTCTAACTAAAGAATCCGTTTTCAAATCCTGCTTGATGCTTATGTTTTTCTTCTTTTCCTGAAATTTGTAAGACTGCCTAAGTTTCTCCAGGAATGTGTCACAAAATTTTTAACAGTGTATGTAATGTGATGTAAACTTTGTAAAGTACAACTTTGTAAAGCTCATGATAATGTTCGGCAAATACGCTGTTAAATGTTCTTATTAAATTTCAACGTAGTTTTTACTAAAATTATGTATATGTTCGTGTAAACGCTAAATATAAAATATTACCCATTGCGAATAGTACCAATATGTAACTTTATAGCTGTTTTAGACACAAATATACAATTAATATTTATCAATTCATCTAATATATTCATTGAACCGGATTTTTTTTTATATCTACACTAATGTGGTCTTGATGTTTATACACAATTTATTTTTTAAAAATCAGGAATTTCTTACCTCTTCATTTAAACTGCATATGTCATCTATCCACGAAAGCTTTTCTAAATGCTTTGGGACTTTTTGGAATGCTAATTTTACACAGTACAAATAGTAGTTATTCGATTGCCTTGAGTTCACATGCATTATATGATCAAAAGTATCTGGACACCCCATGAAACGTGTGTTTATCACAGAGGGCAACACAATAATGAAATCTACTTCGTGGAACGCATGGCCAGCGATCTCAATAGTCAGCAGACAACGGGAGACAGCAGGAAATCACTGACTTTCAACACGGTCAGGTGATTGGGTGCTACTTACGGTATGTAAGAAGTCCGTGCTCGGGATTTTCACCCTTATAAAGATCCCTAGGTAAGGTAAAAACGTGAAGGGACGTTTACAACCAAGCAGCTTGCAGACCGATCTCACATGTTGACCTCCGAAGACCATCTTGTGTTAAAGAGGGACGTACAGCGTAATTGTCAATTATCCATCGCCACTTTCACATATGAATTCCAAAATGCATCAAGATCAACTCGAGGCGCCATGGCTGTTCGGTGCGAGCTGCGGAAACTTGGTTTTCATAGCTTAGCAGCTGCCCATAAGCCACACATCACACAGGCAAATGCCAAAGACCGCTTTGTGTGGCGTAAGAAGCGTCAAAACTGGACTATAGAACAGTAAAGAACAGTTGAGTGGAGTGATGAATCACGCCATACAATGTGGCGATCCGATTGTAGGGTGTGGGGGTGTCAAATGCCTAGTAAACGACATGTATCAACCTGTGTAGTATCGACTATTAAGTTCAGTGGTTGTGGAAGTTACAGTGTAATCATGTTTCTCTAGGAGGGGACTTGGTCCCCTTGTTACTTTAAGTGGCAATGTCATGGCACTTTGAAGTACTTTTCTGCTGCCTAGCGTCGAAGACCAGTTCGAGAATGATCATTATTTCTTTCAACAAGACCAAGCACCAGTCCATACTGCAGTTATTGTGGGGAAGTAGTTTGACGACAACAAAATCCCATTAATGGATTGACCTGCGAAGAGTTCTGATTTTAATCCTATAGAACATATCTGGGATGTTATAGAACAGTGACTTCTCTTTGATGCCTTTTCTGTTTTCGGCGCTAAGAAAGGAAAATGCTGCAATTCCCCAATTCCCCAGAAAACCTTCCGCCATCTTATTGAAAATGTGCTGGCGAAAGATCAGGCTGCCTTGTAGGTTGAGTGTGGGCCAACACCGTATTGACTGCCAGTGTTTCCTATGGAAATCGGCCAAACTTGTACTTTATTTTCAGGTGGGTGTCCGGATACTTTTGATCACATAGTATATTTGTTAATGTATAAACTTAAGGTCTGATGTCTCGAGTGATGAGCAACAATATTTTGGAAGATCAACAAAAAGAGCTAAAAACAAAATAAATTTGTAATGAAAGTAAAATCCTCACGATCTTTGGAACTTTCTCTGTCCAACCAACACTGTAAGGCAGCCAATCATTGTGTCATCTTGACTAACCAAATGACATGGAAAGAAGACAAATAGTTTATGTAATCATGATCTTGGATAAACTTAAACGACAGTAGAATGTTCACAGAACAAACAGAAGAATCTACAAAGAATACCTAATTTATGGCAAAGAACAAGAAGGAAAAGTTGAGAAGAAAATACAAAGTACACAGATACATTGAATGAATTTATGATGTGAGGAAAAAACTTCTAAAGCTTAAACAATATTCTGTAGCGGAACCGGTGCTTCTGAGAAACCTTTTCCTGTAACCTAGATAGATTTACATAGAAACTACCTGAATCTAAATTTTATCGGTCGGCCGCAATGTGGCGTGACACTTATGCTTGACTTTGCGTGAGTAGGTCTCAAGGTCTCCCTCAAAACATTTTTCGATTCCCGTCTGTGAACCTCCCAATGACATTGGGTTTTCTATAGTTTATTCTCGTGTTTGTTTTAAGTCTAGCTTCCTGCTTCTCCTCCCTCCTTGTCTGTACTACTCCACGTCTTGTCATCGAGTACAAAAAGGAAAGCGCACAGCAAAAAATCTTATTTCCTTTTCAAAGATTGAATCTTTTATCTTTCGCCTCTTCCGATTTTTCTTGTCAAATATATATTCATCAACAACATCGCCAACTTTTGTATTAAAATAATTTATGTTCTTCATCATTCCTACATCTGACAGATCAAAATCGTATTGTTTTGATGAGTGAAATTCATTTTACACGGGGGCGCACTAACGTGCAAGGTTGGAGCTCGGAGAAACAAGGGGTGGAATTATCCAGCCAAATAAAATAGGGTGATGCAGCAATAATATTTGTGCCCTTCAAATTTTTACCGTCATCTACTGTGATATATTGTTGTTTCTTAGTCGAAACATATAACAAAAAAGCAGTTTTGGGTGTTCGTTGTTACGTAACCTGCCGCATGACCGTACCTGTGTCCTTATAACAATATAACCGGCGAGTATTTCAAAGGTATATGCGACGAATATATTTATGAATTAAGATGAAATATACTTCTATTACTCCAAGTTTAATGCAGAATACTTTGCTATGTATGAAGATGCAAAGACTCAACTATTGTGAGAGACCACAAGGGAAAGAATAAAATGAGATACAATATAAGTTTGAATGAGCGAATGAATGTTTCTTTTTGTTGAACAAATCATTTTATTGTTCTTGTGATATAATTAGATACAAACATGCGGACTATATTTTATGTTAGGATGTTTAACCTGTTTGCAGCTTTTGTAAACCTATATAAAGCTCTGTCTGTGTACATCTGAAGAACTTACGTGTACCTGTGGACTTCCAGCCTTGTCGAATGCGTGTCCTTTTCCAGCCCCGATGTTGCTCAACCTTTACTACATTATACCAATCTGGTCACATAGGAAAGAAGCTTCCAAGTTATGGGGATAAGTGTAAGCAACAGAAGTGTTAACTCTAAAACAAAAACTGTTGATGAGAGCTATCGATTGTTGTAATTGTCTTATTTGGGCCCTAATCGATAATTAGACCAAACAAACTAAGGGACTTTGACAAATCCACCCAAAAGAGCACTGATAACATTGAAGCTTGATAAACAGAGACAGACAAGTTCCAATAGCAATTTACAATGCTTTAGTGGTAAAGTAAACAAAAGTACACACAAAGTATTGCAAAATGGTACGTGATCTGTAGGTTCTGGTATTGCATATGACGTGGACACACTTTCAGATGGCAATATAAATGTTCAGGCATACAGGTAGTTCCATACTGTACTGGTCACCTCTTTTTGAGTCTCCTTCTATGCATCCTAACTTTCTTTACTATCTAAACGTTACCATTGAGTCTCATCTGTATCTGTTTACTTAGAATGAATGAAACCTTATATTCTCTGTGGATGAGTCTTTCTCAATGTCCCTTACGGCAGTGATGATTAATTTGCCAAAATCGCAAAGGACTACCAGCTATCACACACAGTATACAACTTTTATCAAGAGCTTTCGTTTGAATTACAACACTTGCCTTGAGCCACAATTATGCCAAAAGTTTCCACAGACATAAAAGGTCCTTTTCAGTAAACCTGCAAGGTCCACTACTTCAGGTTTTCAGGAAACCTTTTGCTTGTCAACGTTAAAAGGATCGTCGTAGGTTTTAGTTATTGTTCACGCGTTTCGAGTTTATTTTATACCATTTGTGACCTAAATATCTTGCGTCAAATGGACATGTGTATTATTCTGTATCTCAGTAATTTAAACCTCTTTTACACCTCGCAAAATATTACTCTATTATACTATTTATTATAAGATTGAATACCGTATAAAGGGATCAATACAGTTGAGTACAATAAATATCTGTAGCTGCCAGTGTTTTACGTTCATTCTTATGACAAATTAGTCTCCATTAATGCCTCTTTGCTTTAAGTGTAGTGATTTCTTCAAAAGCGTACGAATCATTTCTTGCCCGAGAAGAAAACGAGGTGGCACCAGTCAACATGATGTCTGGGACTATGAGAAAACGTACACGCGTCTCGTTGTGTTGTTCTCGACTTTGACTCCGTTTCTGCTCCTCTTCTTCTTCTCTATTGGTTTCAAAAGCCAACCCGGAGTTCGTCTCTCTCTCTTTTATATCTACCCTTCTCTTTCCATTCCCCCTTCTGTTTCAGGCTTCTGTTTTACTTGCTTTGTGAATATCTTTTGTGTGACAAGAGAGAAACCGATAGGGAAGCTGTTTGTCTACTTGTTGCTGAACACTGTTTTTCCTCTATTTTTTTCTTTTTGATTCTGCGATTTCTTTCTCTTCTTTCTCCACTTTGTTGAAGGCCGAATAAATCTGATATCCGTAACCAAGCTATGTATGGGCTCATGACTCCTGCTGAGTTTTCTTGGAATTGAATCCTTTGGCATGCTCTGTTACGTAAATATCAGTCGGACAAGAACAGAAAAGAATACATTTTTCGTTGTTCGTGTAAGCAGACGAAGGTCAGGTATAGATATTGCAAGTTTTATAAAAAGGAGTCTCTGATTAAACCTTAGTTTTCTTTTATTTAATCTTCCGTGACACGCACGGAAGTTACAACTTTGAGATTTGCCAAAAAAACAACGTTTCTTTGTTTGTTTTCATCAAATTTATCCCTCGTTCAAAGTAAAGAGTGCGCAGGTATCTACTTACATCACAATGAAAAAAAAAAAAAAAAAAAAACAAGGATCAGATTCGAAGACCCCAACGATTGTTATTTTACACACTGTTTATGAATAGCAGAAGCGACTTTTTCCACGGTCACATTATTAAGAACGGGCACTGATAAATTTTCGTTTCTTCCTATTCTAAGCAGTCTCATCCACTCTGGGAAATTCTTCCCACAAGCAACCAACATTGCTTTGGGTGGATGAGAGAGGCTTGTTGCATCTACCACAGGTATTCAGACTGGCAGTGCAGTGGGTCTGAATAAGCAAAATATGCGTCCAGTACGAACAGACAGGACAGACAGAGTAGAATCACTCAATGTTCCTCAAGCACGGCACTGATATTCCGATTTGAACACATTGACTTGGTTTGTCTACCAAGTTTGATTCCTATTTCTATTTCGAACACTTGTTGTAAGCAAAATATTGTAACGACGTTATTTTCTTTAATATAATCTAATCCTCTAATAGAGGAAAATGCTGTTATTAGCATTCAGTACATATATGATCTAAGCTTTTCTAATTCCAAAGATAAAATGGTAGTGTCTAGTTAATCCAGGTCAAGAAATGTTAGCCTACGTTTTCAATACCAGTACATGAACATCTCATGTTTCAAAAATCATGTGATATTAAATACTGCCTGATGTTGAATCACTGTGTAAATATGCTCCGTGCATTTCATTGTGCATGAAACATTGAATTCTAAGCACAGACTTCATATATCAATTTCCATATATATATATATATATAGTATATTTGGGATCAATGTTCTCGTAGTGAACAAATTTCGCTGAATTAATTTAGTTCCAGAAGGTAGAGCATGGCGTTAAAGGATGAGATAACATTGTTCCTCGTATATCGGAAGTTTTACCTGCAAGTTGTTTGAATCCGCAAATTAACTGTTGTTAAAATGTACTCACAACATTACACTTCTAGATCCATACTTTACGAATGGAATTGTATAAGTTTCATTATCCATTACAAATTGACCATTCTATTGACAATTTGATACGAATTTCTGAAATTTCAGGTGTCCCAAGTACTCTTTTCCAGCCAACTATGGTCCAGTACTTGTTGTTTTTAAATTTATCTGTAACTATCAATAATAGTTATCTTAGAGCAGTGTACTCAAATAAACCGGCATAGCATTGACATTTCTTTAATATTAACACACATACCAGTAGCGTCATTGATTTTGGTGCAAACATCCAATTCTGATCGTCTTCAACCCTGCTTGGTGACAACGAAAGAGTAGAATATTGTGCTCTGAAATATGCAAGTGTTTAGTTTTCAATGTGAGGATCTAATATATTTGTCAGGAACACATAATTGTGTTCTTGTCTTCGATTTGATTAATGTTCATTCCCCAATGTTAATAGTTTTCGTCACTGAAGTTACACTTTCAAGACAAGTTTTGGGAAGTAAAATAAAATTATTTTTTTAAAGAAATAACATAGAACATGTAGTAAAAACAGGATCTGATCTGCTCACAATGACTTGACAACTCAGAATGCGGAAACTTGATGGAACCATCAGGTAGGCAAATGCAGCATATTTTCTACGATTGACTGTAAACACACTCACAATACACTCACAATGATACGATGCCATAAATTCACATTTGAACAAATGAACACATGAGAACCAGAAAAACTTCCGACACCTTGATTTCGAGTTAATCTCGCTTCCAAAACGCTCATGTAAGTTCCAGTAATGTGACTCAATGCACTTTAAAAATTGGAGACACAACGTTCATCTAAAAAAAAATGGAGGCAGCTCAGCTGCCTCCACTTTTTGGGTTCACCTACATTCAGCCAGTTTTCGGTTGAACGTTTTACTGTCTGTAAAATTTCAAAATGCGCATATATATCTTTTCCAACGTATTTCACTGAAACATAACGGTTTTTGAAAGTAGAAAAGAAGACAATGTTCCTTTAAAATCTAAAATTAAAAAAAATGTTCAGGTGGTCGGGTTTCAATCCAGGGTCCACTAGCACACTGACCAGATGCTCTCGCTACTTAGCAACAAAGGCAGTTGGTGTTTACGGATTCCCGATTGATACTCATAGCTAGGAATTTATTACGTAGGAGGGTAATGATCAACATGTAGATTTTACTACGAGGAATGCCACGTGAAAAAAAAAATGGAGAGATACGTTTGCTACTGTGTAAAGATTTATACCCAATTTAATTCGTATTTCCGCCAATGCAATCATGTCGTTCTCGATCCACCAGTCAACTGTTTACTGTTCACAGTGTAAAAGCACCATAAACACTCAAAATGGTGGGGCGTTCAGTTACAAGCAAGTAACGTTACTCTTGTTATTAGATTATAAAATATCCAACCAAGGCTTAAACTTCATCCACAAAAGTACGTAACATCAAAACGGACAGTTTAGCTTACAGTTTGATCAGAAAATGACCGGATTTTAAGCGTAAAATAAGCTGAACGTTCACCGATGAAACACTTTGGCCAGTTTCAGCCAAATTTCAGTTAACGTTAACCCATTACAAAGAAAATGTTAAACTTTAAAATTACCAGTTAAGGTTACCAGTCTTTCCACTAAAGGGCTTACACTATATCCACATTTAAAAGTAAATACAACAAAACGCTAATTTTCGACTTATGTTTCTCCATAAAGAGGAGTAACTTTCATCCATTTCGTGTTTCCACTTTTTACAGTGTGCTTCCTGATGATTTGTCTCTGTTCCGTAAGAACGCAACAATTGTTTTACAACATAGACAGGGGCTCATATTATGTGCCTATCATTGTATATATATGGGATCCATTCGAAACTGCAAGCTGTGTGGTTGCTTATTCTGGATGAGGATCATAATCCAAAGCGTGCTTTCTTGAATCATTCTCACCAATAAGACGAATTAAATTATGCTTACTTTAATTAGTATAAAAAATATTCGTATAAACTGTAGTAATTAAACTGAATTAACAACTAGAATGTTTATGTACAAATGAATTAAATCTTTTTCTATATTAATTTGCTAATCCTTGTTATTGAAACATTGATATTAACTTTCCTGTAGTGCAGCAAAAATATAATTGACAATAAAAGAATACATCTTAAGAATATTTTCCTTCCTATTTCTGATCCAAACCAACATTTACCAGAAAGAACAAAATGATTGTTCTCTGTTATTGTCCAGAAAAGGAAACACACAATCTTGAAAACTACCTGGCCATTCACTTGGCTAAGTAGTAACGATTTCCTCGAATCCTCCGCGACCCCTTCATGTCCAAACAAAAGGAAGAGGAAGAAGAAACAAGAGCAGCAAGCACGGATAAGGCCTAAAGAAGACGGAAGATAGAGAATGAATGGGAGGAAGAGGAACAAAAACAAGGAAAGAAGACCTCAGACGTAGAGGAGCTGGAATTATTGAGCAAGATGGGCTTTCCAGCAAGTCCAAACGGAAGTTAAGACGTGACCTGAAAACTGAAACGTACCTATGTCCACGACGAAAAAATGGAAGAGAGTTTCACTAACAGAGAGAGAGAGAGGGAGAGAGAGAGAGAGAGATGTGGTAGTAAAGGGATCGATATCTGTACAGTAGAAGGGAGATAGAGGGTATATTTAAACGCAGAAGTTATCTTTCTACCATGGCATGCCATCATTTTATGTTACAGAACAGGGAGTACATCCCCACACACACATACAAGACACACACACACACACAAACACACCTATACACACAAACACACACACACACACACACACACGTGTATATTCGAAGAAAAGGAAATGTGTGTGGCTACATACATCTTTATGTTGCTTATCGCTATTCCCTACTTCATCGTTTTGTTTTAATTTTATCGATAAGATCCCCATTTTATTCTCTTATATTATCTTTTTCCTCCATTTATTAGGTAAAAATGATTAAAGGGATATTTCTTATTATTTTGTGTCTTTATCAGCGTTCAGTTTATGTGACAAGGGCACAAAAGTTCATTTTATATATCGTTTAGAAAGGATTTATTAAGTAGAGGTGTTTGCCAGCAATTACTTCCTTCCTGACTTCACCAAGTAACCTTTAAATAAAATGTAGTTTTTTCCAAGTGAAACAATGGTTTTCCAGCAAGAAGCTAGAAGCTACTACACTTCAGAAATCACTTTAACTACTTTTCGTACATAAACAGTGTAGTTATTAACTATTGTTTTATCGAAAGAATCAAAATCTCTGAATTCAAATTTATTCTGATGCACTTTTAAGAAAGTAGCTTAGGTCACACAGCATTCGCTTCACATTCTATTGCAGGGGGTCCTGGGAGGAAGGGGGGGAATACCGGCGATCGGCCATCATATATGAAATTTTACCCGAGATTTTCCTGGCCATTAGGCAAATGCAGGAATAGTACCTTCAACTTAGGGCCTTCTATCCTATGTACTCCCTTCCCTATTCCGCCTTGAACATTAGAAGCTTAAAGACCAAAAATAAATTCAAATTCAAATTCTTATAAGAAAGATTTTCCCATACATTTCTATCAGAAGCTAGATAATTTCCAATGAAAATCTTGAATTGATAATCACTATATCGATTGGAAGCCATTAAATGACAAACTCAGCTTTTATTGTTGGTATTTTATTAAGAGGTAAAATCAAGTTGTTTTTTCTAACTGTAAGTTTTATTAACCCAATGGGAAATTATAGTTTTCACAACAAATCGTTGGTTTTGGTTCGATTCCAAGTGATTAAGAGATTGAGAAGTAGCTTTGAAAACCTGAATATAGACTTTTCCGATTTTGTTCCTTCTGTTAAATATATTTATGTTCCAAAATGTCACTTTTAATTTGATCGAAAGTGATAGATAGCATGTTTCTGTTATTGTTACTAATTCTTAAAAACATTACAAGAGAAATTCAAATTCTGACTTCTGATTTGACCACTGATAGCTCAAAAATAAAATTTGTAAACAAAATATATGTGTCCTGAATCCTTAAAATAATTAGTACCAAGCAGCGTTGGTAGAGAGTTCAGGTAGTAATCGAAAGGTCCTGGAAATAATCCCAGCAGCCGTATATCCTGACTGAAGTTTTCTAGGAGGTTTCCTCAGTCACACCAAACAAATACCGAGATGGTACCTACAATCTGGGTACTAGCCTACTAATTTTCTACATCCTTCTCCCACTGTATCCCGGCCTGAGCCTGAGACACCTACGTGCCATATAATAAATGCATTAAAACATTTTGTTTAATCGACTTCTCCATAGTGGAAAACAAAATTTTAATCTAGTTTCCAGTTTATATTTACACTCCTTAATTCATACTGCCAATTTCGGCATAAACAGAATTTCTATGAGATGCTTACGTAAAATTTAAAATGAGAGGTTTCACTGGAAACTACACTTGTTTCTTTCTATGATTCAGGCATTCTCTAGAAAAGTTGGTACTTAAGTCTCAGTAAAAGATGAATTGATAACATTTTTATCTCCTGAATAGGTAATAACGGATTCATTTGTCAGCGCGAACTCTAGACTTTGAGTGTTGATGCCTTCAACAACTGCAGTTAGTCTTAAACTGAAAGAACGAACTCAGTTTAGAAATACAGGAGACTATTTATTAGCCAAAGGAATTGCGTGTGGAAGATCCTGGCTGTATTGGCTCAATCTCTATGGATTTTATTACTTCCTCGACATCATGTAATTTCTGAAGAATTTCTAAAGTTGTACATAACATTTTCAAACTAAAACAAATTGCCAAAGAAGAGTAAGATTACTGTCCACAGTAGAACGAACTAGTTCATGAACTCGAGACACGTGAAACAAGAAAGATGGGAGAATGGTTTTGCTTCTTCTCCCTTATCTTCTATGCCTGCTAATGCCTTTCTCAAGATTTTTGTCAACGTATAGCAATTTTCCAATCTTTATTGTTTTAATCGAAATGTTTTACGTCTTCTCACGAAACAACATCATTACAGTAAATGTCTCTTAGTGTGATCAAGATGTTTCATTACTTTCTAACTACGGCAAACTGTTGCACACTAAGACGACTGCAAACAGTTAACATTACTCGATCAGTGATTTTACTTATACTGTAAAATAAAACCGATTGTACATTATTACTATCACACATGATTTAGAAAGTGTAGACATGAGGAACTAAGAGAAACGAACATTTCTCATCAGCTAAAAATGTCATGTGTATTTTTTTAGCGTGTAGTAAATGTACTTTGTTTCTACATGTATTCTACACATCGAATGAGTTAAATATATTTTCCAGCTTCCATTAGCCACAACCTTAATATCACGTATCATCAATATCATATATATGATGCGCTTGTTTTATCTTGTTGAGTAATAGTGAATTCGAAATTTAACTAAAGTTTATTGTATATTATAGCATTACATCATAACTTATGTGCATATGTTAGCCAGTGATACGAGTTTCTTGAACAGTTGCTAAGTATGGAATTGTTTTAACGATAATACATCTTCTTTCATGACACAAAATGCTTCCATATGTTTATGATACTTCTCACAAAATTCATTATTAAAATATCCCTTCGACTTAAATATGTGTTACGTTTAGATTTTACAACTCCTTCCATACTTCTTTGAAATCCAAAGGAAACACAGAATGTCCACCTCGCGATTTCGAGACAAATTCAAAATTTTACATTTTAACTTTTTCATTTTACAGTACGACTTAAACGAAAGGTCTTAACACTAAATAGCTTGTTTTTTAAAACTTAATATTACATCATATCTTATGTTTGAAGAGTTACGGAGATTGTGGAAAAATCTTAACTTTCAATTCGTAATTCTGCCAGATTCTTCTAAGTTTTCTTTTGCCATGAAGAAAGAAGAGAGATAGATGGATGAGGAAGAAAGAGAGAGAGAGAAAGGGAGAAAAACAATGAAGAGAAAGAGAAGCAAAAGGTAAGCCATCACATCTGTATGTAGAATAGGTCTTAAAAGTCATAAGATTGGAAGCGAGTCTAAGCCTCCTTACCTGTTTTCTAAGTCGTCGTGCGAAAGCAAGAGGCAAATTTTGACTCCAGTCGCCTATTATTTAGTATTTCCTGACAGCCTCATGAGGTTTAAATCTACTTAGACCTTGTTTGTTCCGAAATGTAATTAAAAGGGGTTAATACGATTACGAGCATTATTAACACATTCTTCTTCATAATCATCTTCTTCTTCCCTCTCATTTCATTCTACTAACTGTGACAAATATTCTAGGACAAGTTGCGAAAAGCACTGTAAAATATAAAATTATATTGTGTAATCTCTCCTACAGTAATTTTTCTTGCATTTCTATTTGGAAGGTCTTATTTTAGTTTGTGTTGTAGTTTTTAAATACGTCAGAAAACATTTTTCTCAGGAGTCGCTGGTTTCAGAGAGTTAAAGAATAGAAAAGTTATAATGAATTGCACCGAAAAATGGATTGTTTTATCAAGCTGTAATATTTACTTATAAGTAAACAGTATTTTATCACCTTTCTAAATTAACAGAGAAATACTTCTTTTCCGGCATATACTATAGTACCCTGTTTATTACGAAGATATAAATTTAAGAACATCCTGTTTGTCCTCTCAGCGTGTTCGTATCATTAGTTCTTATTTTATTTTCCTCTTAATCATGACTAAACGTCAAATTTTGAAGTTTTACTATATGCTTAGTATATTGTATTGTTGTTCTTTAGATTAGGAAGAATCTAGAGTAATCGCCAATGGAATTCTTATCATCTGTAATAATAACTGAGAGTAATCTACCTGTCTATGTCTATCTATCTATCTATAATTCTTTGGTTTAAGCGAACTAGGTTTGGGGTAATATTGCCAATAAAATGACTTCTGCACGAATATTTCCTTGAAGTTTACCAGTGTGGGTTTGTAGGAGAGTGATTCCTACGACGCACACTTTTACTACAAGTACATCTATTATATGTTGAATAGGATTTTGTTACGGAAAAGTTGTAGTCACGGAAGCAGGGCAAAGATGACTTACATTGGCTTCTTCACCGATGATCTCCTCACGCCTATAAACACTCCCTGATCCTAATCTCTGGATGTGAAAGAAATACAGTCAAGTACTTCGCTATTCATGGTCAATTTCTAGATTGTCCGCTACAGTAAAAGTCCGTGTGGCACAGAATATTTCATCACACCACTTTCCACTACTCGTCATATATCCACTATTGATCGTCCCTTGCCTGCTTTCAGCTAACTTTTCTATGCTTGGTGGTCAGCAGCACATATCTGATGCAGCTGACGGTGAACGGCTCGTACACAGACAGGTCTTACGACACTTGCGATTGAAGTCAGTCGTTATTTGTCAATTAGAGATGCTTCTCGGATAGCAGGGTGCTGAATTGTACCTGTTAGAGGGGAAGAATTGCCTCTAATATGTTTATTAGTCAGCTTTGTTAGTACACATAAAAGTAGCGCAGAATGTCAATACCGGATACCGGGGGAGGTGGTAGTAAATAGGAAGAAAAGGTGAACACTGGCTTTCCTGCGTGTTACATGAGATGCTGAAAGTGGCTTAAGTTAACGTCGAGACACTTCTGTGCACGTCGCAGCATATTGGCTGATACCGCCTATAGCTTTTTATGAGTGCTGATCCAGATGGTATTAGTAATGTTTTGTTGCAGTTCAGCTAGGGTATGTGGGTTGTTTGCGTACAGCTTCTAGTTTTAAATGTCCCCAGAGATAAAACTCACAGGAGTATAAATCCGGGGAACGAGGGATCCACAACCCCTTCCTTACTGTAAACATTGCATGCACCAAGGTCAGAGATTCCTTCGAAGTGTGGCTTGTGGCTCCATCTTGTTGGAAGTAAGAGTAAAGTCTTTCTTGTGTTCAAATTCGTCGTAAAACTGTTGCAATAACGAAGATAAACTGCACTATTCACTGTTGGTTCAAAGAACACTGGCCCCACTACATGTGTTCCTGAAACTGCGCATCAAACACCAACCTTTTGGTCATGGAGGTGTGTTTTGTGTAGGGTATGTGGATTCTCAGCAGACCAGTACCGCGTATTCTGCGCATACATGTAAACCGATAAATGGAACCATGCTTCGTCGGACATAAACTACAACAGAGGGTACAAACGTCCATCGGCAATCATTTTCAATAACCAACACCTATGTATGGCTCCTTCAGGTCCTTCAATTTCAAAGACTCACACACTGACTCTTTCATACCGACCTATTGAGATATTTTCCAGGTAGACTTGGTCGAACTTCGTGTTATCCTCTGCTGAATATCACGGATAACCTCCGGTGTTCGGACAACATTTGGTTTTCGCCTATTCACATTCGCAACAGGTCCGGTTTGACACCAGATTTTACGTTTCTGAACACTGAGTTTTGCAGGTGGTTTTGTTTCTGGGTACCTGTCAACGAATGCCTCTTGTGTGTTCCAATTTACCCTGTCCGCACATATTCTTCCACTATCACAATTCGCTCCTGCACTAAAACATCATCTTCTCGACGCGATTTCTTTCACAGAACTGCATAGCTAAACAGCTGCATGTCGGGCGGCACCCATACCAGTGTTGGGCCGCCCGATATCCGGCACCCACACCAATCTGTTGGTCCCATCTTTACTTTTTATACTCCAAAGTTTTCACGTTATACTATAACATTTAAATAATAATAATAATACACTATTACCACACAGGGCTACTTTTATTTGGGCAATCTGAGATCAGATATATTAACTCAGTTTTCAGCGTGAAGTAAATTTACCAGTTCATTACTCATAACTTTTTAAAGATTAGCTTTATTTATTACGATTTGGAAGGACGAAAATACTTTTCAGACTTATTTGAATAGAATTAGATTAGATTCAATCAACTACTCCTATGTTAATAATAAAAACAAACAGTAAATATAACAATCAATAGATTAGAGTGAATCCAAATTTCAGTACTGAATATAACACAATGCAGTATCTAGTACAATATAGTCTATACAACCCAACATACCTTAAATATCAATAATACACAAAAACAAGATGTAAGCTAATTAACAGTTAGTAGCAGTTAAGTATAAGAGATTGATTATGTTAAATATTTTAATGCACCTCAAGGCATTAAATATACATTAACTAAAACAAATAAACATCCTTTTCTACAAACTTCAAACAACCACTCATATATTTCTACAAAATCAAGAGCAGTTTAGAAATACTTTTCCAATTTTGAAATACACGCGTATTTCTCTGAAGAGAACCATATAATACGATGAATTTCCATCAAAGTTCAAGGCTCAATGCACTCCTAATGTATCCACAATACAGTGGATAACATTTATTTTAATGCAATTTATACATATATATTGGTTTAATGCAGAATATTAGCATTCAGATTTGATTTTGTATTTCTAAGTTGATAGTTCAAAAACTTTTAATCGTAACTATAAATATATGACATATAAAAGGCACATTTTCGAGAAGGTATGTAACTTTCAAAGTTTCACAAGAAGATGCACGTTTTCTTTACGTGTTTTCCTCAAAGTCTCACCAACAATTGGAAAATTTAGTTTCGTTCAGATAAAAGTTGTTTTGCAAAAATGCTTTGGGCCTGTGCATCTTCCAAACGTTTCTGTTTCGTCATGATGCTCTTGCCTCCAGCATTTTGATTTCATTTCTACCAAAGAAATGTAGAGAACCCAGAAAATAATGTATTTTGGAATGAGTCAGACTGGATTTTATTTTTTTTTTTTTGGTATAAATCTGTCACAAGGTAAAGAATAAAACTTATCTTCCAATGTTAGCTAATTTTAGGTTCTTTTTTTTCGATAATGCTCTTGGTGCTACTCAACCTAAATACGTTAATTACAATTTGTTTCTTGAAGCTATTGGTTTAAGATAACATGGTACAATGGCGTTTCGAAGTACAACGAAAATATCTTTGATCTAAGGGTCTCTTTCTCTGTATGGATTTCTAACGTAATCAATAGTCATGATAGGGAGTAATTAAGTTCAAGGGGGAGATTGATTCACTATAGTTTTTCTCCGGAAAGTAGAAGCAATTCTATTTGACTGTATATTACTTTAAAATTTGGTTTCAAATGCATGCTTAAAGTGCTTCTTGTACAGCTTCAAAAACAGTTACAACAACACACAGGAAATAATATATTAATACCGGTATATCAAAGCACATTTTATTTATAAAAACTCAACGAAAAATAAGGATTTTGTCTCATTCTCCTTCACTATAGAAAGATTAGAGGGTGCTGTATGCCGTAGAATATCTTGCTTTAAAGCAGCGTGTCATAGCAGCTTTAAATACACTAACTAAATGATCACAAATCTTTCTTGTTCATTTGGGTATTCCGAGAGGGTCTATGTTCATTCATTTCGTAAATAACCACCTGCTAATATATCCTGTTACTGCCAAACCACAAACACATCAAACAACAAGGTGTTGTTTCACATTTAGGAGATATATAGAGTTCGAAATCAAATCCTGGTGGTTTTATGCCACTGACAGCATGTGAATGTTGGCGCCATATCTTTCGGAAACATTGATTGTCACTCTCTGCTATACCGAGACGGAGGACACCATGTGGCAGTGTATCAGATACAAAATGGATTTTAGATAAAGCTTCTCTAATTTCATGAATGTCTATTGAAACAATTCATGATCCGAGTAGTGAAGTACCAAACAGGCAGAGAAAAAATACAAGATAAAATTTGAAGGAAAAAGAGGCTACGAAAACACAAGATGGTGAAATTTATACATCTGATATTCAAAATAAGTTATGGCCACGTAGTAGAATTTAAAGAAAAACACTTAGTTATTGACTTTATTCAAAATAATCATAAGGGCTTACCCACTACGTATATGAACTAAATACAGAGATTAATAATGTGTTTTAAGACTTAATAATTTAGTCACCGATGACAACAGGTCGGTGAGATAAAATTTATTTACGAATTAGGTTGAGTAGAATTAAGTGAAATGAACTTAATATTAACACCCTCCTTTTTCTTTCTAGCAAAATCAAACTTTCATGGCCCAATGTAAGAAACACAATATTATTCGCGTATTAAATACAAATTGTTATCTCACAACACAACGTTTCGACTACGTCTGTAACCATTATGAATTGTAATGTTAACAGAATCATTTTTAATATTAAAGAATGAAAAGTATGTGACTGGACCGGGGATCCAACCGAAAGGTAACGGGTTGGATCCCCGGTCCAGTCACATACTTTTCACTCTGTATCTGTACTTACAGAGGCTTGATGTACAGAAAAAATCGGTAGTTGCCTCCATTTCAACTTTCGGAGAATCATTTTTATTTTTATTGCTTTTTAAATGCTTGAATCCTAATTGTTGCCAGACCATATTTATTTGTTTGTTTAGAACGTTATTTTTCTTTCTTTCTTTAATTCTACACATATTGATGACGTTTTTCCATTCTCGGTTTTAATTTCTACATTCGTTTTCATTTACATTATTCGGATAATAGCAAATGTTATATCTTTCTCTAATGAATCTTTCTGTTTGGTTCTTAACTCCTCTAATGTACCTAATGCTACTGTTATCCACAGGTACGTATCCAGAAGTTGGTTTTTGGAGGGCTTCCGGGGGAAGCAAGGTATGTCTGGGCATGAAATGTATATTAAATATGTAATTACACCTGAAGTTATACTATTTTTCTATAAAACTCTGAGTATTTTGGGGGGCTGGTCCCCCCGGACCCTCCCTAAATACGTCCTTGGTTATCCATATCATGAGCTTTAGCAATGTATAAGTAGCAATTCCTGATTTCATTTCTTTATTTCTAATACACCTTAAGTGTTCTGTGTATGTTTACATATCTTTTAGTTTGACAAATATATTATTTTTGCCGTTACATTTGATTTTTATAGATTCCTGATTTAAGCAATGAATTTGTAAAATACTTTTTGAAGCCAGACATTATGCTCCCTAACTTCTTGCCTGGCTTTGTTGATACTTGGATGTTATATTCTTTGAGTCTCCTTCTCATTTTATTTGTAACTTTCGGTACATTCGGAATTGTTACTCATCAGCTTTTCTTTTTCTTGTTTCTTCTGAGTTTTCTCTTTTCAGATGTTTTAGTCCGTTCATGATTATTTGTTTATTATAACCGCTTTGTAAAGCCAATTGCTTCAATATCTCTATTTCTTTCTCTTGACCTTCTTCTATATTACAAAGGTTCGTATGAAATTACACAACATATTCAACTTTTATTGCTGAGTATGATTAGATGTTGCATGCATGTAATCTGCATCCGCTTTTGATGTTCACTTTTTAAAATCCATAACTCAAAAGAATAATGTTTTCCAATTGTTACTTTTACATTTGGATGTATTGAGTTACAGGGTTGCATCACTGCTTCGAAATCATTTTCTTCATGCATATTTAGTATGCCGTTGCTCTAATCAGACATTATTTGTTTTCAAACTATTCAGGAATTAAATTTGCTATGAAAGTTGAAAGAGGATTTCCAATTGGTATGCCATCTTTTGTCTGTATATATTTTCTTCAAATTAAAAGTATTCCCTCTGTAGACACATGTGAACACACCTCAAGAAATATTCTCTAAGAATGGTTTCCATTTTATTTTTAATGAGAATTATTTCTACTTCCTGAATAGCTGTGTCAAGTGAAGCTGATGGTAACAACTTAACTATATCTATACTTGCCAGTTTAATGTTGTCAATATTATTTATTTGTTCCGGTGTTTCTTTAAGCTTGTAACTGTTCTTTACACAAAAATCAAATGTACCGAAATTTACGAATAAAATAATGTTAAATTAATTTTATTTAATTAAGTACTTTAATTTTAAGTATACATTTTCGCGAATTTTAAAATACTTCAATTTATTGTAATTCCTTGATAATGGCGGATAGAGATTCTCAACACGAACAACATTTAGCATGAGGTACATGTAGTTTAAGCCCCCACACGCGCGATTTGTGATGGCAATGACTGCTATCCAGAGTTAAGGGCAGTCATCTTTTAGCACACGGTAGAATATTGCACAATTATGGATAATCGAGTGTAATATACGCCAGTAATTTGAACAGTGAGAAATCATAGCATTGCACCAGTATGCATCAGTCAATTTCATCATTCAGAGAACCATATAAAATGGCCACCAAACAATGGCAAGCCCTCTCTTCACCTTACAGTTCTGGTAATCGTACTCGTACACCCAGACTCTACACGACGACGATTGACTTCGTCTTCAATCTGGAGTTGAAGCCAGAACTCACAGAATATGTCAGTGAAAAGAGAGACAGTTTTATTTGTTTGTAAAATTATTCTGAATCAACATCTATCAGCAATCCCAAGATGGGAATACTCAGCTATATTCTCTTCAACATCTGTTCAAAAGTGCGTTTTCCTGGCCTATTCAGTATTTTCTCCGTGCTTTTAGTGAAAATTGCTGCATGAATTACCTATCTGCTCAATCAACGTTTTAGATGTAAATTCATTAAATTTCTTCGTTCCGACTAAATTTAAACGATATGTGTGTTTCATATACCTGCGCTATTATAAACGCCGTGTTACGAATTTGCATCCAAATTCAGGAAAAATGAAATTCTGAGTTTTGCCTTATTAATACAATTTACATTAGATTTGTTTTTATTAGAGAAACCGCCCAATGAACTTTTAATATTCAACGAACAGAATTATCACCTCTCGCAAAGTTAAGCTGCTTCTGCTGAACGACATAATTCCACATATTTTACATGAGTTCTGTGCTACATTTCGTACATGAAGAAATCGTCCAAATGGGTTTCATGGAATTTTCACACCATATTAAATATTTATTTTTCACGTCGTTTACAATAAAAAGGATACTCAAAAAACATAACATCCAAGTATAAACAAAGTCAAGCAAGAAGTTAGGGGTGCACTGCACTGCAAGTATATTAAGAATAAAGGAATTACTATTCATATAATTGATGAAGCTCATCATTTAGATAACAGTAGCATTAGGTTTCTTAGGGTAGCTAAGGGGGAAGCAGAAACATTGATAAGAGAAGGATATCCTATTTGCTACAATCGGAATAATGTAAATGAAACGAATATGGGAGTTTAAACCAAGAATTGGAAAACATCATCAATATGTATAGAATTAAAGAAAGACAGTAAAAATTAACATTCTCATCACACAAATAAATATGGTCTGACAATAATTAGAATTTAAATCTTTAAATAAACAAACAATAAAAGTGAAAATTATTCTGTTAACAGTACACTTGATACAGACTACAGACATACGTAGTTGAAATGTTGTGTTGTGAGTTAAAAATGTGAATTTAACACTCGAATAATGAATTCTGTTTCTAACATTGGGCAGTGAAAGTTTGATGTTTGTTAAAATAAAGCATATGTGTACGTCACGTGATGCTAGCTGTTATTTAAATAAGATTAATCTTAACTAGATTAGATTAGATTTAGTGCTGATATTACAGATGTGTGTGTGTTAAGGAATTGTTTGTGCTGAGATAATTTAGTTCCTTGAAGCGGAAGGGAGGAAGAACTTTACAGTAATCCTCTGGCTCACTGTTGCCCATATAAAGGAGAAAAGGACGAGAAATCGTATGTATTTTTCGTAGTAATTGGTTACCTTATTATTCATAACTACTGTAATCGAAATGTAGTGTTTCTTATTTAATTAATGATATAAATTATAATGAATGGTAAATATTTAATTTAATTTTGTATAATTCTGGGTAAACATCTTTCTGAAAAATTGAATGATCAAGTTATTTTCGACAATTGTACGCGTGTACGAAACTATAGTTAATTTACTATTAGCTCATTAAAGGAAATATTAGCCTATATTTTTTTCTGTTTCTATTTCGTATCTGTGGTTCTAGTCCAGTAGACGATCCACATAATCAATTCAGAAATATGCTGCCAAGTAGATAAGGGAACAATATATTAGTTGTTATAAATACATATTGAGAGCATTGGTATTTTTGCCCGTTATTGTTTGAAAGTTTGGCACCAACACTAAATGTTTCTGTGCTCTATTCTGTATCTTCTGCCTAACTTAGAACGTTGAATATCAAGCGCTGCGTAAAAAATATGTGGTTATAAAATACCCATGAAAAGTGTATTGTAAAAATTCCTAGTTCTATAAAGAAAAATTTTCAGAAGAAAAAAGAGATCGTTCTACTTTCGTACTTGTCATGTAAGAAGCATTTTTCCTTTTTGTACCTCTGGCTTGTTTGCAATTTGAAGACACAAACTACAACAACGGGTAGTGCTAGTCAAAGAGGACATATGCTACGTGTATTTTGGGGGAATCTAAGCTTTTCTGTTCATTTACAATACAGAGTATAAATTGTAATATCATATTATATTTTATATCTAGCTTTATCACTAAAGATATTACTATTAAATTTAGTGCGCCCAGACATATATTTTAATATATATTTTCTCCTATATTTTCAAATTATTGTAATTATGTGTAGGCTATAACGTGTAATCTGAACAACGAAAACTTGGTTAATGATGAATATTTTTGAGTTTCAAGTGATTCCTATCAAAGGCTCTTTCCAATGCAACCTATTCCATGGAAAAGGTACATACTAGTTCCACTTCTAGTTCCTTCCTCTTTAGGTTTAGTTTAGTTTGTCTAGATCCAATGTAAAATGAATATTTTATATTTGCCTTTCGATAAGGACTGCCCTAAGTACGTACTAAGTACTTACTAAAATTAAAGTCACTAGCTAAATATAAGATATTTATAAAACTTTAAAATGTTTGAGCAATTCTACGTACATTTCTGTAGCTTGAGTTATTTCAATTTTCAAAACTATAAGCACTTGATAATATTGATGAAGTTTAAGGTTAATATTGTGCAGTACACAAGAGGCTTTTAAATAGTACTACTCGTTTTCCTAACATTACACAGCAATCGACGTACACTTAACAAAACTTAGTTTGTTAAAATTATACTCTGTGGTTTTCGGAGCACTAGAATGTCTGTGTTTATTTTCATTAACTACTGAATTGTACTAAAACATTTTGTTCAATTTAATCTCTTTTTGGTTTCACCAACTCAGATATAGCATAATGTTGTCTCTAAAACAATGAATTAATATAAATTTAGTCACTCTTAGATCTTTTAATTTTTTACAACGAATAATAACACAGAAAAGAGAATGTGAAACTACCAAACTCATTTTCTCCAATTCCAATTCTCCCCTATTTATTAAATGAATGAACTTGTTCCATCAAGTTTTTGTTGCAGAAAAGCAACCAGGCAAGCCAAACAACTCACAAAATCTGTAGCCCCTATTCTAGTACTTGTTTATTCCCTTTAATTTCTCTCTTCGGTGCAAAATTCTTTCACTTAATTTAAAAAATCAATAATTTTTCTAATTACACTAAGGATGGCTAATTTTCGTGGTTGTGATTTGACCGGAAGGTATTCATAACTCGAAGCGATCCACTTTCCATCTGTGCGTGTGCGTTGGAGTATTCTCTTTGTTTACATTTAATAATATTTTCTCTGTTGGCTATAAATGCGTATCATATCTCTCACTCCACTCTTCCTTCCGCCTCTATCTTCCTCTCGAACATACCCACACAAACATACACATATTCATCTACAGAGGGATATTATACTGGAACACTATCCAAACAGGAAAGAGTTGGTGGTTCATAACATTTTCATTTGAATCGCTTCAGTTAATGTATCCGCTGACACGTTTCTCACGCTTATAGGAAGTTCTGATTTCACATACTTTACACTTAACCTTTTTCATAAATGTTTCTAATGTATGCGATAGTATTAATAACAAAAAAATAATATAATGTAATGTGGTTTATTTAAGCGCTATGAACAGCTACAGAACCACAATAGCAGCACTCATAAGGAAAATGTATGCATATATCACATGGCATACACAGATAATTCCACAAGAGAATTATAAAACAGAAAAGCACCCTAAATATATAAAATAAAAGTTAGAATCATAATTACAAATCAGAAGTTTGAGCAAATTACCACCTCTGCTGGATGCAATCAGATAGTAATGAAGTCTCATTTGATACAATGGTACACTAAAGTTCAGATTCGCAATAATGCAAATGCAATGTATCTAATTCGAGAAGATTTGTGTTAATAACTTGGAATCAAGATCTTTGCTTCTTAACTTCAAAGTTTAGAAAAGTCAACAGTAGTTATAATTGAAAGAATAATATGGTAAATTAATTTTGATGTATAACGATCTAAGAAAGCATCTTTGCACAGTACACCTTCGAGATTATGAAATGTCATGTTAAATAAGTCACTTCAAACATTGAAACCATATTGTAATTAAGATGCTATCAACACTTTGGTTGATAATCTGTATAATTTGTATAAAACTTTTAGGTATAACAATCAGTAAATATTTTAGCAGATCTTGAAAATTAATGATTCAAAGATTTCGATCTTAATTGTGGCGTATTGAACATGTACTTCGTTAGTTCGATATATTCTGCTATGGATGCGGTGTTTGAGAAATCGTATGGAATTTCTGCTAGCGAATTTAGTGTGATTATTCTACCTAATTGGAAATGCATATAAGGTGTATTTAGGTGTATAAGGTATATGCATCTTTATTGAAATGCTACGGCAGGAGGTAAACAAATTACAAGAATATCAATGTGTAGAATAAGGAAGTGTAATCTGAGTATGGTACGAACATGTCAACAGACTCATGCCTTATTGTTGTCAAATGTACTACTTATGATACCTAGTAAATATTGTATATTTATTTCTTGAAACATAAATTCAGCGTGTGGATCATATAAAGTATTTTATTGCATTACTTAGTAAATTCAGGGGGTGAATTTTAGACACTCTCCAGAACGTTTGAAGTTGATCTAACGCAATTATATGCTATCTCGACCTAGTTCCTGTTGGTATGTAGACGTAAGTTCAAACTTACTGTGTTGTACATTGAACCAACCAATATTAATAATAAGCATAATATTATTTTACAAAAATTAAGGAAGTATTTGTTTCGTTAAAATTATACTATTGGTTAAAAATAAATCCAATCAGTTTTCGACATTTCCCAATAAGCACGTTAGGAAAAAAAATTCGAATCGAAAGTAAAGCGTAACTCCTTAACATTTTCTACCCTATCTATTTCTGCATTAGGCACCTTGTATGAGCTTACATAATACTGTGTTTTGTTAGTTTAAAGTTAGTAGAAACTAATAAATTTAGTTTTGTTGATACTAATTTGCATATTTCTCCTTGACACAACTGGTCAGTTATATCAGTATATCTTTACACTAATCGATTATCTACACAGTTCTAAATCAATTAAATCTTGAAGTCATTAGCATATTAAAGTAGGTTGGAATTGTTAAAGTTAAAGGTATATATATATATATATATATATATATATATATGATATGGTCCTGTGTGTGCTTCAAGTGCAGAAGAACTACAAACCAGAATGGAAGAACTGAGTAATGAGAGTTCGAAAATTGGCCTTAAAATGAACTTAAGTAAAATAAAAGTAATGTGCAATCAACATGCTGCAAAGAAGGAAGTAAAGATTAACGCAGAGCCAATAGGCTTAGCTGATGAGTATGTTTACCTAGGCCAGCTCAAAACATCAAATGCAAAGTTGACTGATGAAATAAATAGAAGATGTAAAAGGGCGTGGAATTCGTTTGGAAGACTACACTTTATTTTCGAAAGCAAAGTACCAATGTGTCTAAGCGTAAAGTTTATATTCAATGTATCTTACCCGTGATGATGTACGGCTGCGAAACTTGGACATTGAATGCGCAAACGACTCAAAGATTGAGAGTCACACAAAGAGCAATGAAGAGATGCATGCTAGAAGTAACCAGGAGGGACAGGAAGACAAATGAATGGATTCGCACACAAAGGTAGAGTATGCAATCAAGACTGCAAAGAAGATGAAGTAGAGATGGGCCGGTCACATAGCTAGACGAACAGATGGAAGGTGGACTACAAATGTACTACAGTGGATTTCTACAGTAAAGAAACGACCGAGACGACATCAAAATGTAAGATGGGTAGATGAAATCAAGTTTTTCAGGAGCTACATGGATGAGGATAGCAGCAGACCGAGATATGTGGAAAGAAAAGGGTGAGTCCTTCATCCAGCAGCGGATAAAAACGGCTGAATATTATATATGTATATATATATATATAACAAGATAGGACCTAGGAGAGAGCTTAGTTAAATCCTATAATTAATGCTAGCTTTATAAGCTACAAAATTTCCCAAATTTACACTGAACGTTCTTCCAGATACGTAAATCTTAAGCCAAGAAACGAACCATGGATAATTGGTTAACAAAATTTCGTGGTTAACACTGTCAAATGACTTCCGAAGATCCATGTGAACCTTTTCACATTGAGACTTAGAATTGATACACCCGCGTACATAATTTCTTAACACAAATAATTTAATATATACCGATCTGTCATGAGTAAAACCATGTTGTCTGTTATTCAATATGTGTGTCAGGGTGAACTCCAAATATTCATAGATAATCGATTCTTTTGGAATAGTTATTGGCGCGTAGTTTTTGATGGAAGATGTATTTCCATCATTTAATGTGGGAATAATGTACACCTTCTTCTTCATGTTCTTGTTCTTCTTCTTCAAATAATAATAATTATTATTATTATTAAAAATAAACGTACGTTTAAGTTACGGTTTTCAAATTTAAATATCCAGTATTCCTTAACATGGTTGTTTCGGTAGTTATTATAAAGTGACACAATTGTCAAGCCCATAGGCATAATTACCTATTTAATAATATTAACTATTTCAGATTAATTTTAAAAAAATATGGACACAAAAGTCAACAGCAGGCAACCCTGGATTTTGACTGACTATTTTGTTTCTATTTTGCTTAGGAATTTGTTTTGATTTACTTTTTAGCATTTTCTATATACATGTTTCTAGAAATATTAAATAAAACCATCAAATGAAAATACTGTGTCTAGAGGGCTTCCAATATATGTGTGATCATGTAACATTCTATATATATTTCCTGTGTAGAAAGTCATGAAACCATAGAGAGTCAGGATTGTTGTGAAGTTCACAATGGTAACTTTCTAATATTTTTTTATAAAGTAGCAAAGAGTTTGTCAGATGTCGTAAGGTTGTGACGTAAACAACGTGTAGGTTAAGAACGAACCATCTATTTAGATATGTCCTTTGGATAAGGAGTTTTTGGATAAGTATTACTAACACTGATCCCTATTATGATAATCAAAATCATGCGTGTGTATATGAAAGAAAATAAGCTATTTACCATGCTTGCAATTATCTGTGAATTCAGGAGTCTTTAATACAGCTTGGTACAGCTAAGGTATTCGTGGCAAACTACATTCCGGATACTCAGTCATGAGGATAAATGTTACAATACCACACTACTGTTGATTTCCAGACAATCACCAAAAACAAGCTCCAATCTCCCACTTGAAAGCATTCCGATCACGTTTGAGCCTTTTAGTCCAAATGGCTCATAAAAGGCAAGTAACCCTCCCCTCCGCCTTACAGCCTCGGTATCGAGTAATGTTTTTTATTCGTCCCCTTTTATTCCACCTGTGTTAGCTAATGGAGTACTTGTTGCCATTCTCCCTACGCCTACTCCCTTCAGTGTTCCCATCCTCCCCCCCTAACTAAGTTCAAATAGACATTCTCTAATCCTTCCTATTAATATCGCAATGACGACATCGCTTTTCGGTTTCAGTTCTAATTTCGTATTCATTGTTTGTATTTGAGAGGTGCAATTTTCCTTTTATGTAAGCTTTGGAAAAACGTCTCATTCCACTAATTCAATTCAAGTTCTCTCTCTCTTTCTCTTTCTCTCTCTCTTTCTTTCTTTCTTCTCTCTCTCTCTCTCTCTCTCTCTCTGCAGCAGGTTTTGTCATCGGGTTTCTGCGTCGCAAATTGTCTCTTTTACAGCCAACATGTTTTGTTTTAGAATATACGCTGGCATTCTGTCTACGTGTTATATGTGTGGGTCTGATTGACACGCATCTGTGAATGCATTCTATTTCCTCCTTTACGTGCCTAAGCTGTCAATGATTTAGCTACTACAGGTGCTAATTGCTTAAGAAGAACCATTAATCCTCCCATTAACTCAATTCTACACGAAATAAGGCAATATCTTCGCAACAAGCATGAACAATAAAAATAAAATGTTATCACCTTCTCACCTACATACCAAAGTCAGCGCCATTTATGTGAAGACACAAATTGCTTGACGATCGAATTGTACAGTGACAGTAAACATGCCTCAAATTCGAAAACATTTGTAAGTAATAAAGTACTAGTACCAGCTTGAATGAATAGAATAAAAGAGCACGGAAAAGTTTGAACATTGCATAAATATACTGACTATAACTTTTGTAAGTTCTACGCAACGCTTTAGCTAATTAGAATTTATAAGACAATTTTATTGGCGCAATGAAAGTCAAACAAAATGTCAAAAAGTGTCTAGAAATAACATCTTAAAACCAAGTAGTAATAAACGATTGAGTGGCATTTATACCGGTTAAATAACCTATTTCTTGGTTATCTCTATCTATTTTGTTGTTCCAAGACATTGGTAAGATATATCTGAATTTAGTAAGTAGCTACAAGTCAATACATACATGGCACCAGCAGCTACTTATTCTGCATACTGCTACTACCCACGTATAAACACACACATGCACACATATATTATAATAATTCACAGTCATAATCATTCCACTACTGGACGAGGGCTCTCCCGGAGGGAGAATTGGTCTACTGCTTTCACGCAGACCAGACGTGCTGGGATAGGAGTGCGGAAGTTCTCAACTGTGATCGCCTGTATTTTATGCACAGCAGCTCCCCAATTGCATCACGATGCTGGATGAGCACCGTTCCAGTCCCTCACGCCTTGGAAAAATTTCCTTGGCAGAGCCGGGAATCAAACCCATGATTATTTTCGGCTCGCATGAAACTTTCATCTTTCTACTACACTGGAGATGTGACAAGATAAGGGTCTTCCCCGTATCGGGACAAGCATTATCTATAGTGCTGTTATCGCCCATAAAATTAATTTTATCTTTATCTACTACACAGGAGTATAGTTACATATTTCACTGCTGTTTTCGGTTCTTCTGGAAACTCCATTGAAAAAAGGCAATTTCTCCGTTTTGCACAACCTGTTTGATATAATGGTGTAGTCATTTAAATCAATAGTAAATTTCATCATGTATCGAAAGTCATTAACATAGAACTATAATATCTACTTATGAGTGCAGAAGCTATGAGAACAGTGATAATAATGGTATCATGTCAATTCATCGACGTCAATTTGTCGACACAAAATCATGAACGACCAATTTATCGATAGCACAAATCATCGACAGCACAATTTATGGACACAAATTCGTTGCCAGCAAAAATTATCACAGCTAAAGCATGATGACAAATTCATCGTCAGCATAATCGGCAGCAAATTTATCTACGACAAATTCAACGACGGTAAATTCACGGTTAGCAAATTTATCGATTGCAAACTCATCGACAGCAACTTTATCGATGGATGATATAATATTATATGTAGCTTATCAAAAAGTTACTTTTCTGAAAAATCAACAAGTTTTGCTAAATTCCTAAGGAAACTGATCTCTATCCTCAGATCAAAAATCTCGAGTTTTAAAATCAGCAATGGCTACAACCAATGAGATCCAATTGTAAAAATGCATCCGTCTTCGTGGAACTTGATTTCGGGAGCTAAAAACGGCAGTAAATTCGATCCTAACATTGAATTCCGAATTGCAAGATTGCGGGTGACAGAAAGACCTAATTTTGAAAATTTACCCAATTTTCTTAAAATTCTATGAATTGACCTTGCCAATAAAACTAGGTTCAGTACTAACTTAGAACCTTTGAATTCCGAAACAAAGTATGGCGATTCCGATGAATACATAGATAGTTTCTTTGCTAAGCCGATTTGTCTTACGTTATTTTTTGTAGAATTATATAATTTGTAACGATGCCGTTCCACATTTAGGTGCCGATTCCATTCCACATTAAGTGTGGATTTGCATTACTTTGTAGGACCCTTGTAGAGCCAATATATTTGTCAAAAGTTTGGTAGAGTATGAGTGGGTGACTCTGAACACTATCGCAAACCAAAGTGCTTTGTTCCTCATGCACATACAGGGTAATTAGGAAGTTAATGTAACCAATTATTACTTTTTCGTTATAGTAAATGAGAATGTTTTAGAGAAATGTAGTACACAATTTGTGCAGTGAGATTCCTGTACAGTAACTGCATACAACCTTGTATTAGTGGTTTTGTTTCACATACAACCACGGTAACAAACCTTGCAATTGTTACAGATTTTATAGCAAACTGTTTGGAAGAAGGAAAGCAAGTTGATGTGATTTATATCGACTTAGAAAAGGCGTTTGATAGAGTAAATGACAATACTCAGTAAACTGAATAGCTTTCACTTCTCGTTTTCCTTGGTTAGGCTCATGTTCTAATATTTAACTAATAGTACACAATATGTTATATTTAGAGAATACAAACCTAATGAATATACAGGAGTCTGTCAGGAGTCCCCCAAGGCTCGAATCTTGGACCATTTTTATTTCTCTTGTTTATTAATGACCTTCCGGAATTCATACCCGAAAATGAAAAAAATGTTGTTTGCTGATGATCTCAAAATATATGTCAAAATTGATTCTGTTGAAGATGCCTTTAAAATCTACAGCATAGTTTAGCTAACAATGCTAAATGGTGCACTATCAATCCACTTCCAGTCAATGCAAAGAAATGTAAAGTATTATCATACAGTAGAATTAAATCGATTTATCAATTAGATTATGAAATTAATGAGAATGTACTAAGTAGACCTGATGTGATTAAAGATCTTGGTGTCACCTTTGATAAGAAATTGACGTTTAACAACTACATAACAAATATTACAAATGAAGCTTTTAAAATGTTAGGATTTGTAATAAGGATGGGAAAAGAGTTTAACAATGTTTCTACATTAGAGAAAATGTACTATACTTATGTTCGTTAGAAATTGGAATATACCTCTACTATTTGGAATTCCTCTCAACAAAAAAATTGCAACAACTAGAGAAAATGCAATCCAAATTTCTGAAATTTTTGACCCATAAAGTAACTCGGATCTATCCTACTTATGAAAACTACAGTACAATCATTAAACACTTTAATTTTCAGACGTTAGAGAAAAGCAGTATCATTTCTGATCTGTTATTTTTTTAGAAAAGTAATTCAAAATGATATAGACTGTATAGACTTAGTATCATTGTTACAGTTTCGTATCCCGTCACTAAAAACTCATGTAGACAATACTGGTCTCTTCCACTGCAAAAAGGCCAAAACTAATATAATGATGAAGTTACCAATCTGGAGAATATGTACTGCCTACAATAAAATGTGTAGGAAGGAATTGCATTGAATTTGATATATGTGATATGTTTTACAAAGCATATGAAGATGTAACAAAAATATATGTAAACCAATATTGTAAATATCGACTCATTAATTATGTTATAAAGCCTGTTGTGTTGACAATAAATAAATTAGGGCGAATATTGTCATTGGATTTGCAAACTCTGCTCAATATTTCACAAAATTATATTATCCATTATCGCTTGCAGAAGAAGGATAGCACTAAAAATTGTGCGAAGAAGAACATCAAGAGATAATGTGGATATACATTTATTCACTGAGCTTATTAAAGACGAGCAGAATTAAAATGGGGCACAACTGCTGCTTCTTCAGGTTGGACACAGAGTCACAAAGAAGATACAGTAGAAGCGTTTTGACGACCAAATTTAGCGTCTGAAGAAGACTAGGAGAAGGTAAAGTTAATGTAGACTAATGTCTAGAGCCCGGAAGTTTGGCAAAATGCCTTTTCGTTTTCGTTGCGAATTATCTCAGCATATAAATAATAGATAACCTTTTTATTCATCGTGGGAACGTTTGAAGATGTTTTTCATTTAGCCTTTTTTGCCTATTTTACCTTCTGTTGCCTATTGCTGAACATAATGCCATTTTAATTTTAGCAATAAACACACACAAAAATATAGTAACGCTTCCTTTGTTGCCTTAAGCTGAGTTTAGGGGGAGAAAATTGTAACTAGGGGTCATTCTTTAAGTATTTAGGCTGATCTCGTGGGTCGCCTTCCATTTACTGTCACCATTCATTGCTCAGTATTTTCTGAATCTCTGGTACAATGGTCTTAGGACTTGTCACTAGAAACTTACGTATACTACACTACGTTGCCAGAAGCAATAATAAAACTTGAGAAGAAAGACGAGAAACTGGAGACAGCGATGGATAATGTGTGAGAAACAAAAACAAACTGTTGAAAGTGTCAGAACAAATGTAAACCTGTGTGTCTGTCTCCGCTGGTTTTCCCATGTGAGAGACCAGGTTAACGTATTCTACAGGTTTTTTGTTTTGGCAGATGTTTTACGGTCGGATGCCCTTCCTGACACCAACCTACACAAGCAATCCGGGTATGGGCAATTGAAACGTTACTATGAAATGGAGCTCTCACTGGTAATCGAACCCGGGACCCCACGCACGGAAGGCGAGCGCGGTAACCACATGGCTACGCAGGAGAACAAATGAAAATCTGTAATGTGTGTAAATGAGGATCTAGAGTGAATCATATGCAATGTACTTTAAAGGTGAAAATTAAATTGTCGTTGATATGAAATCGTTTTATGTATGCTTCTCTTTCTTCTGTGGACATTGAGAGATCATTTGCAAAAGTGAAAACAGTTCTCAGAGATGCTTAATGTGTGTTGAAAACTTGAAGAAACAACTTCGGGTGATATGCAACCAACAAAGAACATCATAATGTAGTGTAGAATGATATACTTAATACAGGATATTAAAATAAATGAGTGTAAGCCATATTTTTTAAAAATATAGTGCCTTTTTAGGTGCCTATTTCAGCAATAATAAATGGCTTTTGCCTGCCTATTTCAAGTAAAATAAATACCCCAACTTCCGGGCTTAGTAATGCCATACGTTGGTGCAATATCGCTTTGTACCAAGAACACTAGGATTATTGTCAGTCTAAAATATAAATTGAACGTTCGGATAAGTTTCCCTTTTATAAAATTTCGTACATTGACCGATATTTTCAATCCTTGAAAACTGTGGTACGTCAAGCAAAACAGTATAAGGTGAAACAGGACAGACAGACAGAAGATAAGACCAAACGGGTGTAAACCAGACACAGTGTACAATATCTCTCCAGTTCAATGATTAATTTGTGCAATGTTAAAAGGTTTGGATATGCATTATTTTATCAAAATCCTGTATATGTAGGTAATAATTTGGAATTTTATATAGTATACAGCCTTTCTTCTGTCAACTGTTGCAGAAGTTTTGCTAAATTATCCATTATTTTTATTTAGTTGGTTGGCAACACTGGAACTCATTTAGCCAATTTTAGGACAAGACAAGAAATGTAATGAGATCACACTATTCGAACAGATGCTCAGTCGTGCCCGAAGTTTTTCGAAGTCTTGTTCCCAAAGGCTCTTTGCCTCGATGTACACCTCTAGCGACAAGTAAAGTTTTCGAAATTAAGTCGAACACCGTTTCTTTCACATTGGTATATTAATTAGGATTACGAATATTTCCCCTTGATATGATAAGAGACAAGCATGTTTTATTGACTCTTTGAGGTATGGGACCGCACTTTATCTATACCCCATGGTGCACGAAGGCTCGTCTGCTATATATTGATAGATATTCAAACTAACAGAAATGGGGAGTTGTGGTGACAGCCATGCAAACTAGGAAAGTGTTGACAAAAGAGACTGGTAAGCGTTGCTTCCGACCATGCCTTATGGAGATACAGTACAAAAAGGTAAGTTTTCATAGCATGAAAACATATGTATTTCGTGAAACTAATATTGTTATTATTAATGTACGATATTGAAAATTAAGGAACAATACCTCTAACTAGCCATTTGAAAGGGTTCAGGTCATGCATGTAGGAAACCAGAAATTTAAATTGTCTCCTTGCTGAAATTGATGTTGGATCTCGGCCTTAAGTTGCTAGAAGAACTTCTTGTACACGAGCCCAATATTAAATCAGTCAGTGGCCTGAGAGTTTTGAGTACCAGATTTTCGAATTAAAAACCAGGCCCGAAAATATCGCGTCGGGCCTGAAATGGACACTGACGCGCGCAGTGTTCTGATTTCACAATTTATTAATTTGCTGTCACTGATGATTTTAACGACAATGAATTTGATGCCGATGATTTCGCTGTCTATGAGTTTACCATCGATGGATTAGCCGTTGTTCTATTTGCTGTCTATGAATTTAACGTCGATGAATTTGTCACCGATGAATTGCCCTTGTTGAGTTAACTATCGATGAATTGAGTTTATCGTCGATGAGTTGACAGTCGATGAATTTACCGTCGACGAATAGTGCTGTCGATGATTTGTCCTGTAGATGAATTATGGTGACGATGATATGTACTATCAGGTGATTTGTACTGTCGATGAATTGCTCGTAGATGCTCTTGTTTTCAATGAATTGGTGTCGATGAAATGATGTATAACCAATAATAATACAAGTAAATAAAGTTTTAATAAGTAAACCACTGTGAAAGATAGATGAATAATGTAATTTCATGTTTTGATAAGTTATACAAAAACTAGAAAGTAGTTTTGTACATTTCTAAAACAATGCCTCTTTCTATCACCACATAAAACAGTCTCATTTTTTTTTCAGAAAATACCTTCTTAGAATCTCGATACGCTCACGCCCCATACTGTTTAACAGCTTACCTCCCCATTATCATCAACTGCTTAAGTTTTAGGATTTCAAGATGACTCTGCTCAGCAAGTTCCACAATATGAAAACAACTACTACTTACTATATTAAAAATAAATACCCGAAAAAGAAGATGAGTTATATTTTACAGTCCCCGTTTAATAAATTCATAATCGAGCAAGAAATTTGATATTAAAATAAATTGAAGCGTAGGAAAAATTCTAGTTCTTTTTATTTTTAAACAAACTCTACTCAGAAACACGCTATTAATAAAATCACCACCCCAACTGACGCAACTGCCTCTGTGGTGCATCCAGAAAGAAATTCAACTCCCACCTGTGCCCCGTATGATCTGACGATCACACCTCACCGTTCTAACCGATCTCCCTGTTTTGTCAAACTTCCCCTGTATAAGAGTAATCAAGGATCTGGAGACTAGTAATTCCACCACTTATACCCTATAATTCCATGTCGTTACAGAAAAAAATATTATTACACCAAGATTACTGAGGTAATCATTTACTTTTAAGCAATCATTTACGTGCAATGAAGAAAGGTAATTTTATGTGTTTTCTCGGAGATAAAGAAACTAAACTTTTCACTAGAGCAACACCGTGTTATTCGGGTTGAAAGTCATATTTAACGACAGCAGGATAATGGTTGTACCCTTACGGTATCCATGGTAACCAACTTTGAGATTGCATTAAAATGCAATGACCTTTTGTCTACATGTATTTACTCGGAAATTATTTAAAAAGCTAAATTCTGCATGTGCTACACCGTAATGTTTGGAATAAAGAAAAAGGCTCCAAGATCATGACCGTAAAGGTTACGGTTTCCATGGCTACTAACTTTTAATTTACTATTTACCTAGCTTCCAATACGTGTATTTACAAGGAAACTAAGAAGAAAAATCGTACACCGTGTTGTTCGAATGATCAGACGAATTCATACTTATCAAGATCATAGGTATAGCATATTTAGTTTCCATAGTAACCAAGTTTGAAATTTATCACTTATATATAACAGGTTTCCGAATATGAGAAGTTACTAGGAAAATAAAACTTGATATAGTTCACGACCTAAATCACGTTGGTCAGGGTGATGACATTAAATATGTTGATGACAGCAGAGTAAATATAAATTTTAAATATATAACCTGATTTCTGTTAATGTTATCAAAATAATCGTCACGGACACCATTTATTGGCATTTTCAAGGAATGATCCAGTTTGTGAGTATTCATGAAAAAAGCACCTCTATTTTAATTGAGTTTCCTCTATTTTTATTTCCAGTTTACTATTCGTTCCTCTCTTCCTCCTTCCCTCATCTATTCTTGTCGTAATTTCTCTTTTTGTACTCAACCAACTGTTTTCGCTTGCCTTTTCCTAGTCGTTTTTGTTACGTTTCTGTGCATTTTCAACACGATTTTCTTCATTAGGAAATTACTCAGAAAATTAGGTTCTCGGTCCACCTAATTATGTAAATCTCGGTTCAGCCGTAATTGTTCGCATAGTTTTGTTCGTGAATTCCGGTTGGTTTCTTACCCTGAACACTGCAAATTCGCATTTCTCGTGCAACGTTTGTTTGTTTGTTTGTCTATCGTGTGTTCTTTCCTAGATGTTGCTGATGCTTCTGCTTGGTTTTCATCTCCGCCCCCCCCCCTGTGTTTCTACCTTTCTCTCTGATATTTCTCTTCGTCTTTTCCACGAATTTTTCATTTTTTCTAGAATCTAAAACTAACTATTTTTTTTTATTTTCTGCCTGAAGTAGTTAAACAAATCTAAAAACTGATATTTCGTGGGGATAATTCTCCCTTAATTGCTTTATTGATAATTTCTTCCCATAACATAGGAAATTTTGCTGTATATGGGCTATTCAAATTCCTTCCCCGAATAATAAAGTACAGCTTCTAATTCCTTACTCTAGAGGCAAAATGATGGGAAAATATTAAAGAAAATAAATAAAAACTTAAAATTGATTATCAAAAAATTGGGATTTGTATATATACCAAGTAAAAAGAAAATGTCTTGAGTAGATTATTTTCTCAGGACGTTTAATAGAATTTTGAATTTCTACTGTCAGTGGTGTTATAGTGGAATACCGACTAGAAACTGGGAGGTCAGGATTGATCTCTGTTAATGCATGAACTAATATTTATGCGCAATTTTCAACAGAATTGCAAGTTGTACAAAACAGCACCTGACTTCTCCAGGACACTCCTTTCATATATTAGTATAGTTAACAGTTCACACGAATGTGTAAACGTGTCTCCTTTCACACTCGTGAGGCTCTGTATTCGAATGGATGACTATTCTGATACATATTTCCTTGTTTTTTCTTCAGTCACATTAGGACAATAACACATTTAATTAATACAAATATAAGATAAAATAAAAATGTTTTAAGATATTTGATATTTATAGAAAGAAATCTTTAACTGGTGGTGCCAAATAGCGTTTAGTTTTCTTTAAAGAAAACACAAAGATTTACACACTTTTTCATTTTCTTTTGTAGTAGTAATGCCTTGTCTAAAAATAATGTACTTAATCTATATGAGACACATTTTCAAAAATTATCAGTCTACTATTTTATTTTTAAAAATAGGCAAATAGAAGAATAAATCACTCAAAAAAAAAAGATAGCAAATATTAAAAGTATTGTCTCTACGAACATAAATATTTATTAAATAAAAAATATGTATCCGTACGCATACAAGCTGAAAATTTAGTCGTTTTGCAGAGTGCCTGAATGTTATGCAGTCGTGCTAAACTGTACTGACTTGCTGGTGGGTAGAATACCAGGAGTACATTTTTTCTACCTGAAACTGGAAATTCATATGCATTTATGACATTTAGGCATCTATGGCTCAGACCGGGATAGAACAGAGGAGAAGGACATGTGAAGGAAGTCAATCAGGTTATAGTTTGAGGTTATCATCCTGGCATTAACTGTGTATCACTGAGAGAAGACAACGGAAACCTTCAGTCAGGATAGGTGGCCGTTGGATGCAAATCTTCCAAATACAAATGTAAACTCAGAATCATCCAACCTAAAGACCATAAATAAATGCAAAATCAGGATCTTCCTAATATGAAGTTAATGCTCCACCTAGCCACAGAGGTTCGGTGTCTGAAATCTGGGTTCAATTTATCTTAACTTTAGACAGATTTTCATGAAGAAATAAAATATAAATTGTTCGTTAAAAGGTTAATCGTGGAGATCATAACTGTGTAAATAAGTATATACTAAACAACATTTAAAGTTGCGAATGATATAACAGAGACAACTTAACCCAACATATAGGCCCTATATATACACCGATGAAGCACGATAGTTTGAGACAAACATACCTTGCGAATTTCTATCTCCAATCAAACGTAAGATACTATGAACTCAGCAAATTCCACCAAATATAGTCATAAAACAGTTTGATTAATATGTGTAAGAAATAAACTGTTACGAATTAATTTGAAAATAAACAAACAAAACAAACAGGGAAAAAGTCAAGCGTGTGCGATAAAACAAAGCGTCAGCAGACAGTAGTCGAATGACATTTCCCTGTCCTATTTCTCCCTTTCATTCCTCTCCCTCTGTTTTTGTAAAGGAAAAGTAAAGACCAATTTTTGTTTAATTGCGTGTTAATCATTAGGCTAACGTTGTACGTGTGTGTGTGTGTGCGTAAGTGCACATGAGATTTTGGGAGAGATTTACAGCTCTATGCGAAAGTCAGTCTCTCTCTGTACCTCTCTCGCTCCCCCTCACTCCCTCATCTGTCTGCCTCGAAAGAGAAAAAAGTACGTTTCACATTTAAAAAGTGCTATATCCGTATGAAAGCAGTGACGTCACATTGGAACCTCATTTCAATCTCCCGTGACATTTGATCTGACAAGCAGGCTATAACTAACGAATTCAACCTCACCACCTTCCTACCAAATCCTCCCCACTCCAATTCAGTGCCACATCTCCCTGCAGTTCACAGCATTGAATAGAAAAAAATACAAAAGAATCGTGACAGCGTGTCAGCCAGGTGACGTGGACTGCAGGCGAACTTCTGTCTGTCTCCGGTTAAGCGATAAAAGGGTAGGTTTAATTTGGCCTCACTGCCGCATCGCGTCGCTACTGTCGCATTTGGAATGTGTAAATTGGAGAAGACTGACTTCGCAGTTCTTCTTCTTTGCTGTCTTTTTCTTCCTCGTTCCCTCTGTTTCTCTTTCCCACTCAGTATTCGTTTCTCTTCCTTTCTGTCGGGGAAGTTCACCGTAAAAGCAAGCAAAGAGAGTGAGGTCAACTCTTGAAGCTAAGGATGTCGGTGGGAAAAATCCCTATGAAGGAGTCAGGTGTACTGATTTTCTAAACAAGTAGTTCTCTCTTGTCCCAGAGAAACCGAAGATTGAAGATACAATAGATAACTCAGACAATTCCCATTCCTTACTAAAAATGATTTAGTTTTCTTTCAGATCATCTTCCGATTCTACTAAAACGTGAAATCAGTTTATTGCAGAAATACATCTATTAATTATGCCACAAGTACATACAATCCACGGAAATGACAAGGGAAACAAACTTTATAATCTAAATCTAACGGCGATAGTCGCAATCAATGTACAGGTAGTGAACACCGCAGCGTCAAACTTTCATATGCTGATCATCACAAGGTTTTACTGACTTTCCCTAGTTTCATTAGCACGATGGTGGAATCATATTGTAAGTCAAGTCAAGACAAGTCAAAATTCTCCAGCGCCAAAGATATTTTAAAGCCTGCAAGCATTTGTAATTGCTTGTCCTGAGGTATCAGTTAAATTTGTAACCTTCAAGTGTGTTAAGAAACTTTTTGACAAATGTTATGAGCGTACGAATACTTCTTAACTTTTGGAGGCTAACCTGACTCCTCCCTTTCTTATGATGATGTTGTCAACTCCTTAAGACCGAGTTAAATTAATATTCCAAGCATCAGAAGTATTAGTACATTCGCAACAGTGATCAACGATCGACTTACAATTGAAGATCTTAAATTTTAATTTGCGTTTTGTGACCTGAACAGGAAATTGTGTACTAAGACCACCAGAAATCTGAGGCACAACATCCCTCGGTGATCACTATTTCGGCAATGAAAATTAGGACGGGTAGTATTTAGGTACCATCCAGATTTAGCCTCTTAAAACTGGTGAATAATCTTCGAGAAAGCTCATACAGGATCGCGGACAGTAGAATTCAATCTTGTATGATTCTTTATTGGTCGGTCAGAAAATTCGAGAGTATAATCACTAGGACATTGATATTAAATATTAGCAAGCATCAGTGATCTTACACTGTCTATGTATTGTTTCGTGAGTATCATTAATGGGTAGTCCTATGGCAAAGATAAGTATATACAGATTAGCACTAGGTTTGGGTTCAAATCTTAATCATGATGACCATTATGACATAGAGGTTTTCGTCCCAGACAGGTTTACCTTAAATTAAGATAACAACAGTAATATTTCTTGTTTTTCTCCCACGTAGAATGTAGAACTGTCAAGAATCAGCTGTAACTTTAGCAGCCATAAAGTTCACAAATATACAATTATACAAACAAGATTAAGGGTCAGTTCTACAACCGACGGCTAAGCTCCTGTCCAGGGCTAAGTTGAGGCAAAGTCATATTTTGGCCAATGAGAGTACGCAAAATGACACTTGGCCTCAACTTGGTCCTGGCCAGAAGCTTAGCCGTCGATTAAAGAACCGACACTAAGAAACATACATAAATTATAATTTGATACAATCTTGGATCACCTCGCATTATTGTACCACCCAATGCCCTTTGGATTACAATCCAATCATGCATCTCCTGATCTAGCATACAGTGAATTGTAGTGATATAATCGTTAGTAATTTAGGAAGAGTTATCGTTGCAGTGGAATAGAAATCTGAATGACACGCACAATATAATACGGATTAGATGACAAAGCAAATACAATCACAGATATTCGAAGATCACTACCTTTTCAAAATGAGATTCAACCTGACAGTACTTCATACAAACTATCTGCGAACTATAAGTTACAAGATATATAAATATACATCACTTTGAAGGCCTAGAGAATGGTTTCTTTGCAGCAACATTTGGACCTACTCATGACTAGTTTTACACTCTATTAAGTTACAGTGACAAGCCTACAATGCATTATTTTTTCCTGAAATTAAAAAAAAATACTCTAAATAATGGAAGCATTTACAATCACCAACTCACAAAACGGTTCGGTTCCAAGCATAAGCAGGGGGAGATTATACCACTTTTTTTAGGTGAGCAAAGAGAATCTATACAGAATACGCAAAAATGAATTGCAGCATCAGTATTACGGTAACCTCATGTGCAAAGTGTCTTAAATTTTATAATTTTCAAACGAGAACTTCACTCAATGGTGTCAAACTGCTGCATGGCAACGCACCTCCTTCAAGTGTCGATTCGAATTTCTGAGTTTGATGTTTCACCCACACCCACCCATCATTTTCACCCTACTTTGCACCACCCTCATTGCTTTATCATTCTATAAGTCATTTCCAGCTGTGATGACTCTGATGAGGTCATTTCTTTTAATTAAGTTTTGGTTCAAGTCAGAATCCTCTATGATGAATACTACGGAGAAAAAAGGATTTATAAACAGCTTAGATTCTTAAACTTAACGAAGATAAGGCGAATATTTGAACTCTCCTCGAAATATTTGCTAACAAATGCATTGAATACAATATATACTGTTTCATGATAATATGAAAAACACTTTACCTTCTTGAATAGGAAGTTAGTATAAATTATCAAATTATAATTGCCGTATAATTTATCAGTGTATTTAATGAAATGCTAATTTCGTCACAAGAATATGTATAATAATTAGCAAAACATAAAACTTATATGGAATTTATTAAGAAATATTAATGGGTTCGATATTTACCAGTACGATGAAAATTAATGTACTGTAATATGCAACCTTAGTCTCAAAGAGAAAATTAATTTTCGAGCCAAAGCAGATTCGTTAGAAGGAAACAAGCAAAAGTAAATGAAAACATATAAGAACATCTCATTAAAGTTATTTCTCTGTAACAAAAGTTTATATATATAAATCAATCACAGCCATATTCAATACACTACTGGATGTACTCCACGGAGGAAGGAGTTGGTCTACTGCTCCCACGCTGAGCAGACGGGTTTTGAGACGAGAGCATAAGCTATCACTGTGATCGCCACTATCTTTATTAATAGTAGCTCCCCAATTGCATCACAATGTTGGGTGGGGCCGTTCCAGACCCACATACCTTGGAAAAAATCCTTGGCTGGGCCGGGAATCGAACCCAGGACCCGTCAATCCGTAGTCAGACACGACTAGGCCAAGTGGGGTATATATATATAAGAAACTTCTTTCAACTATGTAAGAAAGGAATAAAACAGAAAAACAAACATCCTACGAGGAAACAAAAATACATTGAACAATCAAGTAAATTCCGCAAAGAATTGAACTCAAGAGCATTCAGGCATTTACCGTCGGCTTACGTGGGCTGTTAGCGACTATCTCTTGAAGCACTGTACGTGACACAAGCGTAACATTTCATCCCACACGTGCCTCGCAAAATTAAGCACACTTCACTGCTTTCAAAAGGTTTGCATTAAACGAATCATGGAAACACGATCTCCAAAGGTTACTAATTGAAATATAAAAGAAAGAGAGTATGGACAAGAAATTGGATTGGGCTGAATGTTATGCCGTCAAATTATAAACAGGACCACGATAAAGGCACGAAGAGTAATTTATTTTAATTATCTGTTTTACATTAATGAACAAGACATAAAGTATAGGTAAAAATGCAGAAGGGTACTTCACAAGTCAAGTTAGGTATATATGTAATAAACCTGCAAAAATAGTTGATATATCTAAGTTTACTCAATTAAAGTAATGTTTTGTCGTAACTTCTGTGAAAGTTCGAAACAAATATCCTAAATACTAAAAAAAATATATCCTAGTGATATATGCTTGCAGAAGGGAAAGGAAGGAAATATACATATCATACAGATACTAATTTACTATTAACTATAATATTGTTTATGTTGGTGGTAAGAAAGAGGGAAATTAATTTTGTTTCATATACTTCAAACTGCATCAAAATAATAAATACACTGATACAGTTGCAAGGAGTTTGCTTGTGCACTTTTTGTAAGAAGCAAACTTAGATTATCAACATGCACGGCAGTGCATGAGCCAAGTTCTTCACGTCAGAAAACGTCAGCACTGCCAGAAGCATGTTATACAGGAACAAGAGTTTATGGCAAAATCGACGATTTGGGGGCCCCGTAAGAAAAATGATGTTAAAGATAGGAATATGAGCTTTTGCAGTTGAGGAGATATGGTAAATATGTGCAGATGTACAAAATTTCATATTCGTATCTCAAACTGTGTTCTAGTTGTGGACCCCGGAAATTGCACATTTTAGGCTAACTGACTCACTCACTCACTCATCATATTGTTTAGGGTGTTTGGAGTAAGCTAGAAACATGAAATTTGGTATGAAGGTAGAGGATGATAAGTAGATAAAGGAAAAATTCCGACATTTTCAAAAGGTCGCCATCTTGGATTCAAAATGGCCGCCAAACCAAAAATTTCAAAGAATACACAGCCTAAACGACTAAAGCTAGAACAATTAAATTTGGTATGAAACTACATCATTGATAGCAAATTAAGAAAACTTTTTAAAAATTTGAAAAAGTCGCCATTTTGGATTCAAAATGGCCGCCAACCCTAAAATTTTAAAGAATACACAGCCTAAACAGCTGCCGCTAGAATATCGAAATTTAGTTTGACAGTATAACATTATTAGTAGATTATGAAAATATTACAAAATGTCTCTAAAGACGCCACCTTGGATTAAAAATGGCGGACATCATATATCCAATTTACAACTGCTTGAGCAAGAGATACGAAATTTGGCATAATGATGTATTATCAAGAGTAGTTAAGGAAAAAGATAACAACGTTTTAAAAAAATCACCATCTTTGATTCAAAATGGCAGTTGAAATACCATTTTTCACATCGTTCGAGATAGAGAAATGAAATTTGGTATGACAGTGTATCATCACGAGTATGTCACGAAAATATAAGAAAACGTTAAAAATGTGTCCATCTTTTATCCAAAATGCCCGCCTAAGCCCCACTTTATAATGACTGAAGCTAGAGAAACGAAATTTTGTATGAAGGTGTACCATTACGAGTAGGTTAGAATAAATTCGGCTCGTCTCCCCTACTAGGCTGCAGTTCCCAGCTGGAGCCTGATTGCGATAAAGGGGTGCGCCTCAGCGAGGCCATCTTGGAATTCTGGGGCAGCACTCCAATGAGGCGAAGCGAGCATATAAATTACACAAGTGTAAAAAGCTGCGAAATACGAGGAAAAGCACCAGGGGTGCAAAATGTCCAGTCAACTCCTTCAACCTTAAAAAGTGGTGAAATGGAATATGGATGAGCCTAGTTCCTCGCGCCAACTTCCAATACTCCTTCGTGTCCCACCAAGTTTTACTCGTCACAAACGTTAGCACTGCCAGGACCATGTTATACAGGCAGAATGTGGAAGTTTCTCATTCGGACGCAGAGCTCTGGAGTATGAGGGAATATCTGCATCATGGTGCGCAGCGTCCTGCAGATTCTGGTTGTGATAAAAGGACGCAGTTCCTCCAAACTCCTCGAGTTCAATGCGCGGCCTGCCGTGGGATTTTTGGAGGGGAGTTCCGCGTGTCACAAAACGTCATTTTGAATCCAAAATAGCTGACTTCATAATCCATTTTCCAGACCGTTTAAACTAGAGATACGAAATTTGGCATAAAGGTGTATTAACAAGAGTAGTTTAGGACTAATTTACATTTTTGAAAAAGCTGTTAACTTGGATCAAAATGGCCTCACAAAAACTTTCTCCACACCATTCGAGCTATAGAAACGAAATTTGGTATGAAGGTGTACCATTACAAGTATGTAACGGCAAAGTAAGACTACTTTTTAAATATCGCTTTCTTTAATTCAACATAGCCGCCAAAATACCATTTTCCAAACCACTGAAGCTAGAGAAACGAAATTTGGTATGAAGGTGTACCATCACGAAAATGTTTCAATAAATCGATCAAACCACCGCTATGAGCGTGCAACCCCCGAGGCGATATGAGAAAATGTCTGCACAACATGGGGCGCTGCCCCCAGAAAGTCTGATTACAATAAAGGGGGCGTAGCCCTAAAAATTTGAAGTTGGGGTGCACACGGAATTCTGGGGCAGCACTCCCAGCGAGGCGAACCCAGTATATATATACACACACGTATAAAAAGCTGTGAAATCCGAACAAAACACCAGATGATGTTCGAGCCTTAGGATTGGTGGTGGTGGGTTTTAGGGCCGCCAGCAGGAAGCAAATTTGCTATAAAGGTGTATCATCACAAGTAGGTTACAATAAATATGGCAAAGCTTCCCTATGTTTCAATAAATATGGCATTCCCACGGGTGGTGGGTATGGGAAAAAATCTGCAACATGGAAGCACAGTGTCCTGGAGAGTGGTTGCGATAAAGGGGCGTAAATACCCAAAAACTCGAAGTTGTGGACGCAGCCATCTACGGGGGGCGAGGACCTAAACGAGGCCGAGCGAGCGAGTATATATATTGTACACGTACAAAAAGCTGTGAAATCCGAACAAAAACACCAGAGGTGCAAAAAGTGGAGCCAAGTTCTTTAGCCCTAAAAAGGTGTGAAATGGGAGACGAATGAGCCAAGTTCCTTGGTGACAGCATGTAACAGGAACAAAGGAACTTGGCGCGAGCTGGCAAAAGCCTTAGGGTTGGGGGCGGTGGACGTAGTGGGTTTTAGGATCCCTACCACCGTTATAGCTTGAGGATCATGAACCTTCCCACCTCGCGCCAAGTTCCTTTGTTCCTGTTACATGCTGTCACCAAGGAACTTGGCTCATCCGTCTCCCATTTCACACCTTTTTAGGGCTAAAGAACTTGGCTCCACTTTTTGCACCTCTGGTGTTTTTGTTCGGATCACTATTACTATTATTAGTAGTAGTAGTAGTAATATTACTTAAATGATACGTTTTCTTTGTATAGGTACGTAGCTACGAAAGAAAAAAGACAATCAAAATACAAAGTATTACAAACGATTAAAGGCAAATATTAACAATAATTCACCGTTACTTTGATATAACTTTATAATGATTTCTCTCAAAATAACTAATGTTAGTGTAATTTCAAAAGCTAAATAAATACATTATGAATGTAATTTAACTAAAATTTTACTCCTATTTTAGAGGCAGACTGAAAATAAATAGTACTCAAATATAACGACAATTGATAACGTTTAAAGTTAGTCTAGGTTCCAATAATAACATCAAAAGATCTGAATGACACAATTGACAAAATAGGGTACAGAAACTCGAAGAACCCGATACTATCCCAAATTATACAGGTATTGTAAAACTGTGTACGAATAATCGAGGTGCAATCTAGATGAAAATCTTAAAAGCTTCTTTCAAAGCGACGTCTGGCTCTTTGTACTTTGTCTATAAAAAAGGATACTGCCGGAGCAACGCCATAATTACCCAATATGGATTCAGTGTTAAGACGGCGTAACCGCGTTGCTTACGAGTTATGTTCCCTGTCCCCGGCACTTGCGGCAGAATGTTGTTGATATGTTAGTTCCCAAGACTATGGGATTTGATGATTTTTGTTTTTTTTTCTTTTGAAACCAGAAAAAAAAAACACTTCGATAAAATGTTAAATCCAGACTGTAGGTATGTTTATTAATACATTGGAACTTTAGAAAGCACAGGACCACTGAAATTTCTGAGTTACTGGCCCTTGGAGATTTTTGCTGGTCAACGGCCAGTGGACCACCGCTAATTTCGAGCCATGCTGATATTTCGCTACAGGCCTGTCATAATAATTTGAATTATTTTGTAAAATATTTGAGTTAAAAATCCACTATTATAATTCCAGTTCAAATTGTACCAAAGCTTTTGTCGACCATTAATCCTAGATCTGAATTAAAATTTAATGAATAGGCTTCATAGATTTAGTTAAAGCATTTGATTCTGTAAATCACGAAATACTTCTACAAAAACTACCCGATATAGGAATATCACCTCAATTCGTAACTTGGTTTTGAAGCTTCCTTAGAAATAAACACTCAATGGAAAATAATGTAGAACATTCTCTAGTATTTAATTAATTTAAAATGGTATTTCACAAGGTTCCAGTTTAGGTTTTCTACATTTTGCAATTTTCATTTACGTTTTGCGTAACATCTTTAAATGCGTTCTTGTATCTTGATGTACGCTGGGGAAATCAATAGATACATGTAAAGATGTACATTGTTTTCATGTAGCATTAGATGAACTCTGAAGCAGCAAAAATTAGAGGAATTAGCAACAATAAATGTTGTTCAGAAATTATGTACGGGAAATTGTTAATAATAAAGGTCTATTATTGTGGTTCAAAATCACGTAACTTTGAAAACTATGTTGTTCTAAAACTTATTTGTGCCTATAAATACAATGCTGATTTCGACCACTAGTCTTGTAACTCCTCCAATTATTCACTCATTGTTCAGAAAATATTAATCTACTTGAGAGATATAGTCAGTGTCCTGTAGTTTATCTGCTGAGAATGTAACACATACATTTGTGAGTGAAATTGATTCTCTTCTTATTTGTGTTAGTGGGCATGTAAGTTGTGTAGGTTTTCCTACTTCGTATTTGACCGCAAGTATTAGACAGCAATAAAGTTTATTATTTTAAATTATAGCATATTAATATTGCACCTGCGATACTGATTTCACCACATCTCCTGTAGTAACTAGACTAGATTACTCAGAATGCTGCTATCGTTCCCCAAACCTGAAATCATATGGGAAATTCACACTCAGCTATAAATGTTATATATGTTGTGAAAGAACATTTTGACATGAAAAATACGTTCTATTATGGAAAGAAGGTATAGTGAAATAGATAGTTATTGTGTTCATGACTCAAGTTCTTCCAATCAAAGTAGCGAACTTTACTTTAAATTGAAATAGGTTGAAACAGAGTAATATCCATATTTTCATTATCATAATTCTATCGCAGTTATTGCTAACTTCAAATCTAAGCTTACTAAATCTTCATCGTAAACTGTTTGTTACGATACAAACATTAACACATGACACAATTGTTTCGAGATAAATATATGCACAATGTAATAGAGATTTGGAATATCGTAAAGCTCTTATAATGCAACAAGTGTCGCTTATCTGCCTTTCAAAAGCAAAGTCAGCTGCTTCTTAAAACAGGTAGCTCAGAATTTTGCACCACAGTGCTAAGTAACAGACCGAAACTGAGACCTTCTTCGGAGCTTGAACCAGGGACAATACTACACCATTTGACTAAGCAGAAGATAAAATATACAACATGCCCTCACATAGTTAAATATAAGATGCAATCTTCTGCGAAACTCAATAATAATAATAAGATGAACAACAACAAGACATACCAAACAAAAGAAACAGATCAGACACATTTGTACTTAATAAAACAAACAGGGAGGCTCTCATCATAGACATCGCAATTCCTCTCAGCCATAACCTGCAAACAACGCACACTACAAAGATAAACAACGTTTTTTGGAACTGAGCTAATAAATCAACCAAGGATAAAACTCAAGTCATCATGCATATGTACCATATGCACCATCAGTAAGGTAAAAAAAATTGGACACATGGGAAGTGATTTCTACATGGGATTGACAAATGTGATGAAATATGGATGTGATGCAAAGATCGTAAATCAGCACAATGGCTGAATAAAAGTAATCAAGGTCCATGGCATTGTCCGAAACCACCCACAAGAGGTGTAGCTGCTTGTGCGGTGTTCAACAATTGGAGTGATTCAACATGACTCATTCAGTCCTGGCGAGACTATAACTACGGATTGTTACAGTGATAAATTCTAGGGCAAGCCTTGTGGATTTGTCCTTAGGTATTCATCAGTGGTCAATGAGTCATAATATACCCATGTTGTACTACAAGTAACGCCCACACGTCGCAAGTAAGACTGTTCAGACTCTCAGTGACCTGCAGTATGAAATCCTTCCTCACTCATCATGTTCCCAAGACTTATCTCTCACTCATTCTCATCTCTTACACCATCTTAATAGTTTCTTGACCAAACAATAGTTTGCTAAGGAAAGAGGACCGGTGTATGGTTGGCAACTTCTTCACTTTAGAGACTGCAGACTTCTCTTTTCATGGGATCTAGTCGTTACCAGAGCGATGGTAAATCTACGTGAATGCAGAGGGCTGACTGACCATGCATTGTTAATTTTGTTTACGTAGCATTTGGAACGGACACAAACATTTAATACACACTCGAATTGCACTAACCAAATAATACAGCGGAAAGACTAATTACTATACGATTATCAAGGATCACGATAAAAAATACTAAGCCAATCCACGAAGGCAGAAAATGATCAACGGTCGTCTTTCTTTTCTGTTTCTTTAGTCTCGTAACAACAATGTTTCATTTTCAAGCACAGAAAAGACGAATGATGTGAAAAATGTCACAAATATCTTTTAATCATGAGAAAAATAAATTCTACGTAATGTACAAGAAGCAAATAAAATTTAGCTTAATTAATTTTCACGCCATTAAACTATTTACTATAATCAATTTATTTATGTTGTTTAGATGTATAATTCTTACGCAATCTCTCTTGAAACAAAAAATCTCAAATACGTTAGTGTAATTACAAGTGTCACGTCTATTAACGTTCAGCAAGCGTTGAATGTGTTCAATTAAACATATGATATGCAATTAAACTCTCTAATCGTCCAATTTGTCTGATACTGAAACATCTCCCTTCCAATTTTGATAGGTTAGCTATGTTCACATTCAGCTATGATTTACGACCTATTTTTGTATGAAGACTAATTTCTGTTTGCTCACGCCTATGAAAATTATATAAAGTGTACGGATGTGTGTGTGTATGTGTTACTGTGTATCTATGAGAGTGTTTGTGTCTGCATAGGTAATATACTATTTCCCGTATTCAATTACCATTCTTGTACTGAAACTGCACTAGTGAAATCATTTTCGACATCAATGCATTTTCATAGTTTCTCATGTAATATTGTACTATATTCCTGTTGTATTTGCAATGATTGTTGCCATTTGATATGATTAATTTTCTCTATTATTATTATGAATAATAATACTCACAATGGGATTTTCCATTATTTTTTGTCTGGATCTACGTATGTTTGAACTGTTCAGTAGCGGTTGTGATATTAACAATGCTGAGGAAGTAATAATTATATGACTTCTCCTAACGTATTGTTAGAAACCTCAATGTGTATAGGAATCTTATCAGGAACCTTCAAAATAAGCACATATTTAAGTATTCACAACAATCAATATAAGCTCAAAGTAGCAAGTTAACCTTCATTATAACAACTATTAACAAAAATTAGTTTGCGGTTACTCCTTTAGGTAGTTTGAAATGTCTACACTTTCATTACACCACCCAGATTCATTGCTTATATACTCTTTGCATTGACTTAATATGAAAACAAACAAAACTATGAAATACTTGAAATCTTAAAAGTCTTTACTTCAACAATTAGGAAATCCAGGTTTAGGACATTAATGGGGGAGTGCTCTTAAATAAACAATGCTTCATTTGACTTATAAAGAAAAGAGCTGGCCACAGTCAGCTTTCCAAGGTCAAATACATTGATCAAAATGAAAGAAGTAAAGTAGTTACAAATAACATATATTTCTAGTGGATGTGAAAGGATTGTGGTAGATACAATGATAGATGTGTCTGTATAAACGATACGTCATAATTTCACTTTTTTTTTGCCAGGAAATGTCTTTATTTTAAGAGTTTTATATCACGTAAGATATATCCAATTTTCTTCTGCCTAAGTGGTGACTTCTTCAGAGATACTATGATGTAGATTTCGTATTGCTGATTGTTGTTTTCCAATCAGAGTTTTAAATTATAACTGTTTTCTTTGTTGCTGTTCTGTTCATGTTTGTCATCCCAATAATATTTTATAATAATTCGTGTTTAGGAAATCTCTTTTGCCTCCTATATTCTTCACTACTGATTATCTATGTTTGCTGTATTACAATGCGACAAAGAGTGAGAACCTACTATGATAAATCAGAAACAATCTGCAATATAAAATCAAACTTGGGTATCATGTTACCTGTAATTATGGTCAAATGTACGAGATAAGTTTTGGTCAGACAGATCTCGTATATTGATCAGAGAGGGAGAATAATTGAAACCCAAATTGAGGAGCTTATTTTCAAAAGGCCACATGTCCAGTAATGGACATTTTACAGGATGTTTGGAAAATGTATTTCTCTGCTAGGGCTAGCTCTATGATTTGCGAATGATCTAATATTTTAAGTACAGGTTCTGACAATATTGTTTCAGGAATATGTGTGTTGCGTGACAATTACGAAAACATATTTCGACATATTTAATTAGAGCATGTTTCCTTTTGATGGCAACTCGTGGATATGTTACCTTTTTGATATGAATATGGAACGAAGCTCCAAGACGATACAACAAAATATAACGAGAAATCATCTATTAAACGGTCATAGCCATGATAATAGCAAAATTCCCGAAGATAATAAAATTGCAACAACACCTTTGGCAAATATAACAAAATGCCAGTTGCTACAAAAATTATGATAGAAAGTAATGTCAAACATTAAAATGTTGTTCAAGTGCCATAAAGATTTCATAAATTGTGTTTTTGTTGAAGAAGAAATAGTGTTTAAGGGGAACGGGAGACAGGGTGATTGTGTCATCTTCCCTCTTTCTCTTCTTGATGATTGACCTAAATTAGTCGAGAGTACTTTTTAACCTATAGTGCGGTAAGCATTTAATTCTCGTGGCAGTTCTATCAGTTCTAGTATTTTTTTTAAAAAATTATGTATCGTTTGTTTGGCCTTTGTCCCAATTTTGCTGTAGTACATTTCCAAATCCTTTATACGTATTGTACACATCTCAGTCCTCCATGAGCTTCTTCAAAGATCCAAACTTGTTATAAGCACCCTCGTACTCTTCACCCCTTTTAATCTCGATTTGTTCATTCAATATTAATTCTAGTATGCCGAATACCTTTTCGTCAGGTACAAAACTGTGTCCACAAACAGGGAATGTTATTTGGAACTAATTCCCATTGGCAGGCGCTTCTTTTTGCAACCACAACCCAGTAAGGAATATATTTACTGCCAAATACCAACAATAAAAACTGCCGACCACTTGGATAGAAGGCCATCTTACTGTTCAGAAGAATGTCCAAGAGTGCAACTTAAGCTACCTATTGCTTTGTGCATACTTTGACTCAACAAGTCGTTAGTCTCATCACTGCACTCTCTCATAGGATTTGAAAATGGCCGCTCCTGTGCCAGCTGGTGGGCAGCACTTTGGACATGTGTCCGTTTGAAATCAATTTGTCAACCTTGTTGACCTAGATTGTGGATATGTTCCCTTATGATGCCAATACTACTACAGAATATAAGGGAAACGGACTTGTTCCCTTTTGATGCAAATCCATACTTTTAACTCCCCTTCAGTTTTTTTAAAATAAGTTATAGTAACCGATGCAGTTGATATGACTGCTATGAAAAATAATAAAAAACAGATTTGTCAAAAAAGTGCATATGTACTCTTTTGAAAGTTTTCTCCTTGATCTTTTACAGAATTACAGAACATCAATGATCTTTTTTGTAATTTGACATGATGTGCATCAATAGGTAATTCTACTAGCATATAACTTAAGAAAATTGTTTTCTTCAAAAGTAACGTTTTGAACTTCTGTTTTTTATGTAAAATCTTCAAACGTATTTTTCCATACAGAACATATTAGTATATGGGACAGAACTCTGTTCCTGCACAGAATTAGAAGTAGGATATCAGTTCCAGTGCCTACCAGCCAACTTGGATCAACTCTTGTCAGGATTTGTTTTAATATCTTCGATATTTTCGTGTGTTTTAAAATATTTTTCTCTCAGCATATGGACTAAAACAAGATTGATGCAATCAGATATCACTCCTTCTTCTTTCATTTGGTCATCCTCTGTATACGATATATGCTTTTACACACCTACATGTGTGTATGTGCATATTAAGTATATGTTTGTATTATGGGGGTTATGTGTGTGTATTGTATTCATGTATGTGAATAGGTGTGTATGTGTGTTTCTGTGTTCATTTGAGTTCGTGTGTCATTTCAGTCATCAGTTCGTTAATCATGTCGTTAAACCATCAATCATTATCAATCAAATAAAGTCGTCAAACTTAGAGGATATATATTGTACGATATTGCAACATTTTCAATATTAACAGTTGTTGTTGTCTATACTTTTTCTACTTCGGATGGAAACTTGATTTACTACTACTGTCCGTTCCACTTTCATTTGACAATTCAGCGTCACCTTCTTTTTTATCGCTTTCTGCTGTTAAATTGCTACATGCAATCCTTCTCAATCCTTCTCATTCCTGACTGTGTTAGTAACATACATAGGGGTTAGTACGTCTTATTAATACTATATATATTGCTAGGATGTTGCCACTATATTAGCCTACCAACTACTTCAACAACAATATTCCATACCTCAGAGCATAACTACATTTAATATTCTATATGTCATTAACTACATTTGTTTCGTACATCTAATTCCGATTCATAAAGAAAATTCTACAGCAATATTCCAATGCGTACTTGGCACAATAGTCGGTAACACACGTCAATACGTTTTGTATATCACGAGAAAGTACAATTTATACCGTACATTATCGTTTCCGCTCACATTATTATTATTAAAATACAACATGTGAACAACTACACTCCTAAGTGAATGCCTTCATATAATTCAGTATTATTATATATAAGGATCTTATATGTTTTATCCTTCTATTCGTTATTCTCTTGTAACGTATTTTAACTTTTCATACAAAGGAGTAACGTAACAAATAATACACTCCTGTTGTCTATCATTGTAATGCCTTCAAAGGAGGTCTGAGTTAGCACGCTTCTTTTGTACTGTATAAGAAATTGCAGAAATCGTTCTAGAAAGATTTTGTTCCGCGTACTTAATTATTTAACAATATTCATGAACCTAGTTTCTGGATATGTTAATTGTTACAGTAGTACTTTGTTGATATTGTATTTGTAAGAGAGAGGACTATTTTCCGATTTAACAAAATCCTTATCCTAAAATCAGAAAAAAAGTTCCTGTACAAGTACTTATCAAAGTTTTGTAAACGTGTAATGATTAAGTTTGTAATGCATCGTTCTCCATCATTATAATATTGATATGGCATACAAAACAAGATAACCAACATAAATTCCTAAGGTCATTCTTATCAAATAGGCAGTGAATATGCGCTTAATATCGTAATTAACCTACCACACCAGGTTTTCTTAGTTCTCTTCCGCGTCTTCTAACAACATTCAGATCAAAGACAGAACATCTTTTATCCGAATACTCTAACAAACACTTTATTTAGGCAGCTTTCCTCTACTTTCGTTCGAATTATTTGTGAACCAATTAATTAACTTTATTTCCACCAGTTTGTATATTTTTCATGGTGTAAATATTATCCACCAAAGTAAGTGTAAGTTTTCAGTGTGGTGGACTTCAAACACTATTAAAATGCTTTTGCAGGGACACTATACATAAATAGAGTAAATATCAGTGTACCACTGTGTTTTGTTATTATTTTTCCATTCCATTATTTAAATTATTCTTCTGTATAAGTTTCAGACTAAATTTTATTAATTCTAATAGCTTCAATAACAATGTTACCAGACGTCCATACCCGTACTAGTACGTCCATTTTATAGTCATGTACGTATGGACGTCCAATACAGGTCTACAAAATGGATGGCCATAAATGGACATAGTCAGCACTCAGTGGGTACCCATATCGTGTCTTGAAAATGGATGTTCCTGTAAAGTACTTCATCCATTGCACAGCCAGAAAATAGATGACAATATCAAAGAATTGTGTACGTCCACTATACGTTCAGAAAAAGGATGACAATGTAAAAGAATTTATGGACGTTCACTGGGTATTCTTAAATTGGACTTACTCTTGAAGTAAGAAACAAACGTTCATTGCAGGACATTCATCGAAATTAATACATTTAGTGAGCAATTTCTTCGACATGTGCACCAACCTGCTTGAACAACGTTAAAGTTTCAACGATAATTTCCATACAGTTCGATGTCAGGTAAGAAAGTAACTTGGTGCAGAGAAACAACTTTAGTGGAGCTGGCGTAGCATGTACCCCTGGCGCCGAATGATGAGAAGAGTCAAAATGGTAACATGCTTTATATCCTGTAGAGCAGTGGTCGGCAACCCAGAAGTGTATCCTTTCACAAATTGGATACTGCTAAAGATCTACGTCCAAACATGCTTCTAAAGTATCATTTAGGAAGGCATAATGTACTGATAGGCACATCCTCTGCGCACACAAATGTATAGTTCAAAGAGGAAACAACTGTTATACTAGTCAAAACTGAAATGTTTAGTCACCACATTTTCCAGGTAGTTATTTTGAATATTGTAAATTTCGGAATTCTAAATGTTCATCTCACAAATGGTTCATTTTTATCTTGTCTATGCTCTTCATATTAACAAATCTGATCTAACCAAACGAAGGACCAAGAACAAAGTAGGAGTTAGCAAGAAACATCCTTAGTGTGACGTTTTCACTCGCTTCAACTAGCTTTCTCCTGTCTAGCGAATAATTTGTGACACCGAGTCGAATACAGGAATCCAAATGTTCATCAGTCATTCGGTTTCTGCATTTGCTTTTAACATATTTCATGTTTGAAAACGTTGATTCGCACAGATATGAAAAAAACAAACAAAGAATTCAACTTCAGTGGCACAATATCTAGAAGTGCAACAAATCCGGTATTATCCATGGCCATAGCCACGAAAGAATATTTGCTTCATGGACACTTTTCTATTGTAGATCATTCTTTATACTAATGATTTCAAGTTCAGCAGCACAGCTGTCTTCGTGAAATGCGTCTCCTAAGCTGCTTGCCATCTTACCACACCAAATGTCATGTATGGATGTGAAAGAAACTGAGCGATTAATTCAACTGTTTTAAAGTCAGAGAACCGCGATCGGAATGGCCCAATCAATTTGGAAATAATTTCCACGTGTCTGCTCACAATGTTCGGTTGTGAGTTTCCTCCCTTTTCTATTTGTTCTTCAAAACGGGAAAAATGTTTCAGTTCACCCAGAATTAACTGTCTTTACCAAACTTCATTTTTTTAAGAAAACGAATTAATATCTGAAATCATGTGTAGACTATCTTTGTATCTATCTGAAGCTGACAATTCCGCTCATTGAGATGTCCGTCAAAAATGTAGTCACACACCCGTTCAAGGTCTCCCAGAACCAAATAGTCATCATCACCATGAAATATCTCTCGATATTATATTTCTTAGCTAGAGCAATACTTGCATTACATAACAGACAAACGCATTTTCCTTTCACCTCAATAAAGAAATAACATTTTCTCACTCAGAATGATAGTGATATGTCTCTTGCTTATTGTTTGAAGTCATTGCTACACCACACTCGAATGAATAATATAGGGAACAAATGAAGCGGGTAAACCCAAAAGCGAAAACTGTTCAGATTGATCGAGAAATAAAGCATAATAGCGCCTATCAAGTCGTTTATGTTATACTTACCTACGCTTACAAATTCCATCCGTCAGAAACACATAATTGTTTTACACTCCACAATGAAAACAACAACCAATAATTCCTGCGACATCCAATTTTTAATATTCATCATCAATGTTACCAGGCGTCTCTGTGATCGCTAGTCAACATTATTCTACTTTCTTCTCGATGACAGTACGTGTCAACTGTTCAAGGAAGAGTAACTGCATCCCATCTTAAAATAACAGAAAAATGAAACATTTTTTTGTTCTTTTCCCATTAATTGCTTCGCGTTCGACCACATACATCTCCGAGATCGACCGGTCGATCACGATCAACTGGTTGCCGACACAGGCTGTAAAGTCATTGGGATACATAATGGGCGCTCAATCAAGTTCTTGTTCAGGCAGAAAGAAAGCCTAGCTTTTTTTTTATTTTTCTCTTTCACAGTACTTCCATGGCTCTAACATGAAATCCGGTCGCCACACCAGCAACAAATTAAAGTATATGTGGAAGTCTCTAGTTCAGAATCAGGAAATTTGAACTCTTGACATAATATGAATAGTGAAATAGTCGTCACTTGGGAAACGCTCCATAGCGTACTGGCTAGAATGACAGACTACAAATAAGAAGTTGCCAGATTCAAATTCCATTTGAGACAGCTGTAGAATTTAGATACTGTACCTGAATACGAGAGAAGAGTAGGTCTCTCGAAAGATAGTTGGACCAGGAGTATAAATATATCATGAATACCGTAGACAAAATGCAACTAAATATGCGTAATATTTTATTTTTGTTATATGTTAGAAATAAACAGAATGTGAAGTTATGTGATACAAGACCTACGAAACCTCAATGTCTACATGGTGTCCATATGGATGAACATTGCTAGCTTGTATGGACATGTAGTGATGGATGTGATATCGACTTCTAGTGGTCCGTATATTGTTTAATGGATTATCTGAGGACATGTATGGACTTCCAATTGATGTCCACCGGACATACATATTACGTTCATATGGATGGATATTGTAGGTACACTGGAATGTCCAAGGAATATTCTGTGGACTATATAATTAATGAATGCCCATTGGACGTCCGTAGGATGTCCGTGTGTTGTCTGGATAATAATAATACAAAAGTGGCAAGTTAATTCCCTCTAACGGTAAGTTTTAAATTGTATACAATCTTATTGGCATCGGAAAGCTTCATAAATTCATCTAAAGTTTCACCGAGTATTAATTTTATATTTTCATATTGTGCAAGTTTAAAACATGTCCTATGGGACTTATTCTATGAATTTAACAGTACAGTCCTTTATTTTTCCTTTTCACTTGATAAATAATTTATACATACAGCGTTACACAAAGCATTTCAATTTCCATTGCTTTTAAAAATTGATACGAAGGTTATTTTTACTTCTACTCTCTAGACAGAGCCCCAATTTTATGCATTTCAATCTACTAATTAAACATATACCTGTATATTGTCCTATTAACATCACTTGCCTCTGGTGATTACCAGCACGTTCTCTTCTATGGCGATGAAAATAGGAATAGAATAATAACTAGACCACTGAAATAGCTGTGTTTCACAGGAAATTCCTAAAATAAAAATATTCACTCTATTTCCTTCGAGGAAGGAAACAGTCAATTTGGTTTTAATAGGACACAATGTCGTGTGCATACGTTCATATAGGAACTAGCTTCTGTGTGAGTGGTGAATGCGTGAGTATGTATGTTGTCTGTTTATATATATGTATGCACATTTATGTGTGTTTGTGCTTGTGAGAGAGATGGAAAGGGAAAAGGAGAGAGAGACAAACTGCTGACTCTATTTTACATCGCTCGCAGCATTCAAATTAAGGCCCGAACGCAAGACAGACAATCATTGAAAACACAGTTTATATGTGCGATGTGGGCCGTTCCGGCTAGTTCAAGTACATAATACGAGCATTATTCGTTTCCAAGTATCGGCACATTTATGCCACACAAAACTGTGTCTCTCTCGCTCCCTCTATTTCTATCTTTTTTCTTTCTCTAACTGTTGCCAATAATACTGAAATCACCATTGACCACAAAGCCAGTTAGTTACGCTGTTTTTGTCCGTAATTTTGTTTATCCATCCCTTTCTCAACCTCCCTATTTTGAGCCCCTCTCTCACTTGCCCCTACACCTATTGCTCTTCTCATTTAATGGGCATTAGCTCTTTTTTTGTTGTTTTCGTTCTTGTTCCGTAATTGTTCGTCCAGTTTTATCGGTCATTGTAATTCCTCTTTTTCGGGTAGTATAAAAGAGAAAAGGGAAGGAACAGGATTTTCCCACAGGAGGACGGGAGAGTTGAAGCAATCTGTTTTATCAACAAATATCTCAAATGCATATACTGTGCACCTGGACGAAAAGAGCCATTGAATGTATTCATTACAGACATTAAAATGAACCCTGTATGAGGAGGAAAAAACAATATCGTGGTCGGTTTACGATAACTTTCAAACCCACTGTTTATTTCCCACAAAATAATATATCTGATGGTTTCAAAAGATCAAAAAATCACCAAGGCAGTTATACCTTCATAATAAAGATTAGGTCAGATAGTAAACAACCGAAACAAAAGTACTGATAGCATTATATATATATATATATATATATATATATATATATATATATATAATTGCTTAATTATCTACTAATGACAGCAGTATGTCAGACAGAAATAAAATTTTAAGAACTGTGAGGGACCTAATGTCATCTACATTGCAACTGCTTTAATATTATTAAGTGTTTTAACTACTTTTCAGCTTGTATGTAAGATGTAATACATCGATATATAGTGTTATCTATAATGGGAGCAGCAATTTACTTCTCATTCTCCCATACTACAAGTGCCAACAACGCCTATAAAACTCGTATAATGTTTTATAGTTTTCAAACATAATATAAGTATCGGAGTTCTAAAAATTAAGTTATAATGTCATTATATTTTAACTGCTTGGCATTTTAGTATTACTGTATGATTATGAAAGTTCTGCTAGCGATAATTTCAAGGTAAGATTTGGGGAAAAGAAAAAACCTACAGTCCTACCAATCCTGAATAATCAAATGCGAGTTCTTTCGAGTAAACACTATGTTCAAATTACATTAAAAAAAGTTGATGACTCTTGTGATGTAAGGATAAACAGTTAAAGAGGAAAGTTACAAACTTTTGTTAGCAATAAAATGTGTTTCAATAAGTAAATCATATATGAAGAAATGAGGGTATATTTACTTGATAAATGTACTATGTTTCCTTATTACGTAACATGCCTAATTTAAACTGCCCATATGTATTTAGTGGTAGATGTTAGACAAAGCGATCTGGATCTTTACTTAAATGATTACTTGTTTTGTATTAATAAGAAGTAGAAAGTTAAAGTGAGCAACTCGAAAGATGATAAATGTTTCTTCTTGTATCTGGAATATTAAGTACCGAAAAGAAACAATCAAATTGAACAAAAATGGAATGAATTAAGTTTATTTTTGAAGTTTTATTATGTGAATCTGACAGACAAAAATAATATCACTGCTCATTTGAAAATGCATGGTTATTATTATTATTATTTTTTACCATAAGGAGATATAATACTTTGCAAGAAATATAATTTTGACTTTCATCCATTGATGATAATTAAAACACAAAAAGAACTAACTAAACATTATCTTGGATATACTTCTATTTCGTTCTTATTATGAAAACTTCGTCCTCTTTAGTTTTTAAATGGACCCTTGGTTTTGTAAAACCACAATATATCGAGCATAATTTTTTATGCTTTTATTCAAATATGATCTCTCTCAATTTTTAAACATTCTATGCATATACGGAACCACTTTTGACAATTTGTTTAGCTTAAATTTTTATTTAAAAGAATATATATTTTCAAAAATTTCAAAGATAATTGAATGACATTAATCTGAAAGCAAGTGACAAATCTTCCGGGTTCCGAAACTAGTCATACTTGCAACTGGATAACATATATTACACGTTCTCAAGGGGGACAGGTATAGACAAAACCTAGATTCTTTCTTTAAGATCGACTTAAGAAGAGTTTATATCTGTTTTACTCACTGCTTCTATGTTGGCCATTTCTGGACTCTGCTGGAGTACATGCGCATTACGCAAGACTATCATCTCTATTCCAGTATAAGATACTTGGAAAAGGTAATGAATGACTAGGCTCTACAGACAATCCTCATTTAGCCTAATTGTGGTTAGGATGATTAATGGAAATAATGCACTACAGATGGCCTGTGTGAGCAGAGACTGGATCTGCAGAGCCTCGGTTGGCTCAAGATCGCCACGGTAATTAAAGTTAGTATAAACTATAATTCGTGATTGATGAGAACGTCAAATGCCAATAATAACAAGAGTTCATCAAAATTACTTACCATCTGTCTTCCTTTCTTCTTTTCGAAGGAACCTGACTGGTCATTTCCTTATCTTTTTGTAGCTTTCAGCCAACGTTTTGTTTTTAAATTTCCTTATCTCCTCGCTATTACACATTTCTATGCATTCATTGAACTTCCTATTGTTAGTAAAATTATGTTCTACAATACACGAAGCATGACAACAATTATATTAACGTGCTATCACATGGCACATTCTTGTAGAAACACTTGATCATCTAGTTACGGGTTATAGTAATTTCTATAAGTGTTTCTATATGGAGAAAATAGACTGTTTCGAGAATGAAATCGCAACAGCGTACTCAGGGTTTGCGTTTTTCTCTTGTGCGCGTTTTCTTGTTGTGTCAACGGACCAAACGCCCCTTACTTCTTACGAAACAATCTTCTTTAAGTTAAATGCTTCTGTCTTATTAAATTTACCTAAAGAGCAATTTCACTGTAACTAAAGTCTTCCTTTATCAACTGAACTTCCTCAATAAACTTTGGAAATTGAAAAAATTAGTAGACACTTGACAGACAAAAATAAGTAAAAGCGAAAACTGATTCGGAAATTCCCAAGAATGGTCTTCTATTAATACAATCCCTATCCATAAAACCCGTAGGAAAGTCATGTCTGACGGCTGTTCTCTTCAGATACTGTTAGTACATGTCTAAGTAAGTGTAAATCACAAGGGTAGACTTTTTGAATCATGAACAGGTTTTTTTTCTATGGGGCTTAACCCTTGCTATGACCTACCTCATCATTAATATAGTAATGATTATGTATGTTAGATTGCTTTATGTAAAAGCATATTAATTAATTTATTATTATACTCGTAAAATATTTTAGTTATATTTAAGCACGTTATCAAGTTTAAAAACACAAGAACAAACGTTTCGTTAAAGTATATTGTTGTTAATGTATTGACGTAGTTCTGTAAGTGGCCAATAGATGTCACTACTTTTTGTAGTATAATTCAACTACTCGGTGATATAAAAATGTAAATGGTTGATAATTTCTTTATTGAGATATCGGCACATGTATAAAAAAATGTTAAAAGAAGTGTTTTAAGAAAATTATATGTAATCTATTATTATCATACTATTCTGAAATTAATTGTGCCACAAAGAAATATATAACATTTGGACGTAAGAAACCATGTTGGGTTTTAGTAATTAGAGATCCTCACATAGAGATACTTAAAGACAATTCTCTTTAATTAATAAATGTTTGAACTTTAAACTATATTTCGTTTCTTTTCAGTTTTAAAATAGTTTGTTTTCATAGCCCGGGCAGTTCAAAAGCTCTGCAGGGTTTACGTGAAGACCTGGTAGTCCACACTACGGTGTAGACTTGGAGCACCTTGTTTTTCCTGCTAGTACATATTTGAGAATTAAAGTTCGAAACCGTATCAACGCCCTGAGATATACAGAAGTAAATTAGAAGGAAATGATATGCTGAATTAGATTAAATTTGATGATATAATATTGTGGGTGATGTCATTTTCTCCCTTACCAAAGTGATGATGGACACCAGACACCCGGGGCCGGGGGATAATATCAGAATTCTAAATTTACTCGTTGTAGTCCAATGAATCTACTAAAAAAAATGGAGGAGCACAAAATGAAAGATCTTTAATTTTTTTTTTCTGACTAACAAATACAATTTTCACGCTATAACGAACGGTTACAAAGTTATTGAAAGTTTTAATGTTTTAAATTTCAAATTTCACAAGGAAACGATTTGGAAGAAATAAATTTTTAAATTTTAGGGTGAGGCAAAAATTTGGACACAACCTGGGAACTCGAAAATGGTTATATGGAGTGAGACCAAATATTGGATATCTGCCATAGAAGGACGGAATTTATGTCATCCATCTTATAACCGCCATCTTGGATTAATGTTGAGAATTTTAAATGGAAATGATATATCGTTTTCGGCTAGCTCATTCCCAGAAGTTCAAATATAAATTCGTTCTTCACGTACCTTTATTTCTTTAGGGGATCGTGGATTATAAAGTCTCGGACTTGACGAAGGGCAGTGGTTTGGCATTCGGTCGTTGCGGGTGATTCGACATATCACTAACCCTTCACGAACAGATCCAGATTGTCCTGGTAAGTGGTGGTCTCAGCACCAGGATTATTGCAGATGAGTTCAGCGGCCGTCATATTCAGAGAGGAGACAGACCACACCCAAAGTATTAATATATTGAGAAGGAATTTGAGGAAACTAGGAGGACACAGTGGACGACTAAGGGACACGACCGGCGAGAACATATGGAAACATTGTGAAGCAATACTGGTGATAGTCAGTCAGAGGTGCGTATTACGGGTTCTGGATGAAAACAAACGACATCACATAAGCAGAAAATGCAAAATCACTTAAGTAAGGATGACCCAGACAGGCGTTACCGTTAGTAGAATGGACGCCATAGCAATGCGATGTTTCTTTTGTGTGAGTGCTTTAGAGATGATGCAATAAACGGAATTATCGTTAAGAATCTGATGCCAACTCATCTTCGACATATGTCAATACGGCGTACAGCAGATTGCGGGAGTAAAGTCATCGTGTGGTGTGGAATATAGGGCACTCAAATTGGGGGAAGGTCATGGCGTGGTGCGCTTCCATGGCATCATGGTGGACATGGTTTGACTGGTGAACAATGCCTGGACATTTTTTGGGAGAACGTACTCCTCCCAGCCTGAAGAGGATCTTCCTACTTTTCCGCGTCCCCGCACAGCTCTGCAGAGGCATGGGAATGGATCTCCAGTTTCCGGGATGCTAGATCTTTCAGCGCGAGCCTATCGAAGAGCTTCCTTGTTCACCTGATCTGTAGAACTAGCTAGCTAAAAACGTGGTGTATTGCGAAACGTTCAACAACCTACACCTAAACAAAATACGTAAGTTAAAAGGTTGCCGTTTGAAATATTTCAATTTTTGGGAATGAGTTAGCCTAAACGATGTCACATGACCCCTTCCCCTTATAAAATAATCGACCTAAATCCAAGATTGCGACTTTTAACTGCGGTATGTCTAGGCATCGCTCACCAGTCAAGTTGCCATGGCTGAACACCGGCCGCAAAATTCTTATGCCCCATATCCCATACCACATCATGACCATGCTCCTACCTCCTGCTGTACTCTCATCTGTCGATGATGGGTTGGCATCAGATCAATAATGATGGTTCTGTTTATTTTCTTCACCGTGGATATAGACCAGGACCTTATTGCTAGACAACTCACAAAAGATTGGATCTTCATTGCACCTGTCCGCCTGTCTAGGCCATTACCACTTAGGTTTTTCTCATTTGCACCTTTTTCTCATTTCTCATTTGCAGCTTTCTCATACGGACGCCACTTGTTATCGTACAGCATCCGAAATACGGACGTTTTACTGAAAGTAGCTTATATCGTCTGTAATCGTTGAGAAGCTCTTCGCAATGGGTGCAACAAGTTCCCTTGCCATGTTCATGTCGATTGCGGTCCTTAGTCGTTCACTACGACCCTTGTTGTGCACAGTTCCCATCTCCATAAAATTCTTAAATATATCATCATGGTAGAGTGTGCTTTGTCTCCTCTCTGGGAATGATGCGTGTTGAACTCAGTTGCTTCAATCACCCTGGTTCTGCAAGCACCACCCATGAGCACAATCTCGATCCACTCATGAAGAGTTAGCACATGCTGAATCAGGTCTACCTGCAACAACAGAATTACAAACCCTTATCTTGTGCCACTCAGATAGCATCAAGTCTGTTCAGTCACTTGCTTTCAGCTTGATATTGTGTTGACCTTAATAAACAAGCATGGAATAATCGTGGAACAACATAAGTCGTTTGTTCTAACAACATTGTCTCTGACTGTTACAACTAACCTAACTGAAGCTTGTTGTAACAAGCTGTTATTCGAGAAAGCTTGTCAAACTTGAAATTTATTTGGGTTTTGTTTCTATGCACTTATTCTGTCTTAAAGCAACGAAGTCTCCTCACGTGCCAGGACTGTTTCGCGAACTAATCTCTGCTAAATCCCACTCTTTTACACCTTCCATTACCTAAGATCTGATGAAGTAAGTAGCAAGAGCGCTTGCAAAGTGAACTAGGACAGGTAATTCCGTAGCCTTGGGACTACAGCATCGGATTGGTGTGCTAGTGGTCCTCTGTTCGATTCCCAACCAGGCTAAGGTTCTTTATTTTTTAAGAAGTGCATTACTTTCTTCTTGTTCTATTGAGGCTATTTCAAGCTTGATTATTGTAAACTAGGCTGCTGAATTCAACTATGTTTAAACTTTTTTGGCTAGATTTGCTAAGCTTTCATCAAGTTGTCACAATCGTCAAAGGAAAATTGCCAAAATTGATTCACTTTTAATTTAGATTAAAATTCCTATTTGGGATAGAGCCCCCTCGTAAACAAATAAACATAGATGAAAAACGACTTCATATTCATATACTATTTTCGAATTACCAGGGTGTTTCCAAACTTTTTCTTCACCCTGAATTTTAAAAAAACAAACTTTAATTTTTTTTCCTTGTTAAAATTGAAATTTTCAACTTTAAAAGCACTTTGTATTTATTTGTTATAGTGTGAAAATTGTAATAATTACTAAAAAAATACGATCTTTCATTTTGTACTCCTGCAAAATTTATGTACAAGCCACCGTTTATGACTTAAATGCAATACATAATAATAATAAATCACAGCCATATTCAATCCACTAGTGGATGAGGCCGCTCCCCGAAGGGAGGAGTTGGTCTACTGCTCCCACGCTGAGCAGACGGGTTGGGAGAGGAGAGTCGAAGCCCTCACTGTGATCGACACTGTATTTTATTCACAGCAGCTCCCCAATTGTTCTCACGATGCTGGGTCAACACCGAAATTTTTTAGCCCCCACCGGGAATCGAACCCGGAACCCGAATATATATATATATATATTTGTCGCCATTTTTCTCGGCTCTAAACGGTGTAATGTAAAATATTTCTGTATAGAGTACCCACAATATCACTTCTAATGCATTTTGTTTAGGTCAGGGGTATTTTTTCCAGTAGATTCTCTGGACTAAAACGAGTAAATTTAGAATTCTGATATTACCTCCTCCTCGCCCTCCCTTGTGGGTCTCTGGTGTCTATCATCACTTTGATAAGGGAGAAAGTGACATAACCCACAATATTCTATCATCAAATTGCACACGTGTTGTCATAAGAAAACCCACTACGAAAATAAAAACAACATTTTAAAAAAATGACTCCCACGCCCTCCCTCTCCAAGCATTGTAACGCTAGCGATCTATACCTCGTTTATTCCGTGGACTATTTGAGAAGAAAACAGCCCTGGTTTATTTTTCTCCTACAATTACAACCGAAGCTACAATCATTTTAAGAAAAGTCGGTAACGACTCAAAGAAGTCTTCGCCCCCCAAAGGGTTACGCCCCCATATAAAAAAAAACTGCCCACGACTCAAAAAGTCGACCCTTGTGATTTACACTTGCTTAGACATGTACTAACAGGATCTGAAGTGAACAGCCGTCAGACATGACTTTCCTACGGGTCTTATGGACAGGAATTAGACTACATGAAAATTATAGGCAAAAAAGTACTGTCGATTTTTTTCCATCAACTATTTACAAACAAGGGAGAGAGAGAAATACTGTATGAATTTTATGTATATACATGAGTGGATGAGAGAATAAAGAAATTGAAAGAAAGAAAACAGAAATAAGAATAATTTATCATAATAATAACAAGTGATAAGGAATAAAAGAATGGTAAATATGTCTGATGTCGAATGTGTTAAATTGTATTTTCTGTTCTTACAGATCGTTGAAGAAAGAGACAAAACTTTTCTTCCAACATGAACAGCAATGTACGTGTAGAGGTATTGCAATGTTCGTTTTTATTAAACTTTGTCGTCCATCATTTTGTCACGATTGAGGCATTTCTTTTTCATCCTCTATGTCTTATCTTGTCAGTTTCCTCCTTTTCTTCCAATAAACTTTTTTCCCGCCCTTTCCAGCTGTCCATTTTCAAGAAACGTGCACCTGTCGACTTACAAGACAACTTAGTAGTAGCAGGCGAGACTCCAATGGTGGTGGTAGTAGTAAAAATATAAAATCCGACGAGAAAACGAAAGAGTCTGTTGAATTTGTAATGTAGTTAGCGCCCTGTCTTGTCAATCTTCCAGAATTGAAGAAATGGTTTAGAAAGAAAAATGGAATAAATAAGCAGAAAAAAGTGCTTTTTCTTGTAAGAGAAGTGTAGATGAATTGTAGGTCACGTTCAGAATTGAAGATGGCAAAACACACAGAAAAAGAACTTCATGAAGTACACATGCACAGAGGTCAGAAACTATTCATCAAAAACAAATGTATACAATGGACTAATATTTTAAAAGCTGTACTGACAAACCAAAATAATTTGTTTTTGTTTTTCAAGGTCCTATTTTACAACATACGCTATAAAAACAGTACCTTTGACTTTTAGGTACAAAATTCCAATTTGGTACCCACAATTTGTGAGAGGCAGTATCGAACCCAGGGTTTGGTTTAGAGGGGCAGCTTTTTGCCCCCCCCCCTTCAATTCTTGGGAGAGAACAGATTACAAAAGAAAATGTAAAATATGAATCCCGGAGCCTGACGCTGATTCTCAGAAATTGAGAGTACACAATTGGCATATTGTGCCCACTATTCAAAGGTACAGTTTTTTGCAATTTATCTTTATACTTTGCACGAAATACAAATATCTAGAGCATTTTTCGGTAGCTTTTACTGTACCAGGTAAGTTGGCAACAATTGATAGCAATTATTTAATTGTTTTTAATTTAGCGTCACTGATGGAAGAACCTCATAATATACTGATAACAAATAAATTAATTAGTTTTGAAATTACCAGTCCATCTATTTTTAATGAAATGATTGACATAGTATCCTTACAGTGTAGACGTCATTTCACGAAGTCTTATTGCAAATGTGATTATTTAATTATATTACTTGCCTTAATTAATGTTATTAGGTACAGCGTAGACAAAGCATGGAGCTAATTCTATTTACACATATTCTTCCATATAGTAGAACCACTATCCTCAAATATAAAGATGGTTACCCTTAAGAAGCCCTTTTACTTGCACCAATCTAATCCAATCGAATATTTGTAGTGTTGTTAATTCGCAGGAGAGCAAGAGAGAAAGAGGGAGGGGGAGAGAGAGAGAGAGAAAGATACAGAAGGAAGTGTGACACAATCTTCTATCGCCTCGCGAATTTTTGCGTCTGATTCGTTATGAGTTACCTTCAAGTTTGCGGGCTTACATTTCTACGTAAATGCTACTTAAATTCCTCTCGAGAAAACTATTACCAATATTCATTTGGAAAAATTAGGCGAAGAAGAAAGAGAACCTCCTCTCATGAAAAATAGCTGCCATAAGGGTGGCAGAATTTGAACTTGTAGCCACAGCACGATCCTGACGAAAAAGAGACAAGATACAGCATTAGTCACGGCAACTAGACAGGAAAAGAGTTCAATATAATAGTCTCGTGTATCCTGGATAATTGAATTACCCAAATTATCCCAGTACTTGCAATATTCACTTACGTTAAATATAAATTACTCTCATATTAAGTTTCATCCACACCATCTTTTTTTTTTTCGGACAGTTAATTGCTATTCAACATGTGAGATAATGACCAAGCTTTACTAATGATACAATAACTAACGAAAATTTAATATGCTTACCATTTAATTAAATTTCTGTTAGTGAGACTGTATCCTGACTTTGACATTCCTGTATTTGGCAAAGTTTATGTTTTTTCCAATATCTATAAATACAGCCTTATGGATACGTTTAAGTGAGCAACCAACTACAATAGAATTGAACCAGGGTCCGTTTGACAATCATGCTACATACATAATTACTTGCTTAGGATTTTTTAAAGGAACAATCATGAAACTACCTTATTTACTTGAGCTCCTCAAGAGTTCAAAGGAGTCAACGCGTAGATCATATGGTAATGCGCCTGCCTACAAATCGGAGGTCCGGGTTTAAATCCCGAACAGGACACCAGAGACTTTTCTTCAGTGTACTTATACCATACGAGTAATAGGAGCCGAAGCGTGCGGAGCTTGTTACACTTCGTTCCAACAAAATGAGTACAAACATGAGTCCTAAAATAAAAAGCGTTTCTGAAATCCTTCAGGAAATGAAAAAACCTAATTATCAATTTGCCTTGCAACCGCGAATAGTATCTCACATTATACGGAGGTACCCAAATAATGCACTGAAACTTGCTCGGGCCGAACATGCTGCCATAGCAAAGAAACATCAGCCTTCTACTTCTGAAAAAGCGAATGTTTCAATTCAAGATCCTAACTCCACCTCGTCTTCATCTGCAATACATGATTCGTTGAACACAACTGGGCCGATTCCGTCGCCGGAGTTGAAGTCTAAGTCAGATACCTTTTTAGGGCCACTTGAAGAATCCATGGGTCAAGACACCGATTCCTCTATGGATATTACTGCAGTACCTGATAACAATGAAGGCTTTATTGCACCGAAGAAAACAGCCAAACAGCGGACGTCTGTCTCTCCACCTACAGTCAAAATTGTAAACCGTTTTCAAACTTTTGAGTCCGATGACATTGAAGAACCTGACGCTGTCAAGTCGATCAAGCCACCTGCTCTCTTCATTTACGGCATAGATCAGAAATATAACTTCACCAGGACCCTTTCGGCTACTTGTAGAGTTCCACCTAAGATACGTCATACAAATGAATTCATCTGTTTTCAAGCTGCCTCTCAGGAAGATTATAATAAATTAAAAACATACTGTCAACAAACTGACGTTCAATTCACCACAGAGGTTCCTAAGCAAGATAGGCCATATAAAGTTGTTATCAGAAAGTTACCCTCTGATACCAGCACTGAAGATATTTACACAGAGCTTCAAGAAAGGAATTATCCAGTACTTGATGTCAAACAGATGTACCGCAGAGAACCAGCATCACATCATCGAACTTACTTACCTCTCTTTTTGGTTACTCTTCAGCAAAATTTCAATCTCAAACAGCTTTTTCAAGTAGAATATTTATGCTATTATCGCATTATTATTGAACAATACAGGCCAAATAAATTTTTGCAATGCTACCGCTGTCAGCGTTACAATCATACCCAATTTACTTGTTTTATGAAGCCAAGATGTGTCAAGTGTGCCGGCGCCCACCTGAGCACTGACTGCCCAAAAAAGGACCGCACTTCACCTGCCAAATGTGTCAATTGCAATGAGGACCACCCAGCTAACTACAAGGGATGTTCCACTTTCAAGAAATACAAGTCATATCGCAATGCAGTCACTGCAAATCAAAATGAACCTGTCAAACAACAATCTCATGAAAAAGTTCCTGCTTCTTCCAAGCCAGAACTACCGAATCTTGCTGCCAAGAATACACAGAAAAATACTTCTCTACCTGACAGTCCGAACTTTCTCGAAATTATGCAGAAAATTACACCATTTGTACAGCATCTCAGCTTTGAAGCCGTCATGAAAATCATCGCAGATGGATTTATGAAAATTCAAGATACACAAGACACTACCACCATTATAATGATCCTTATTGACGCTGTCACTAGTATTTTGGAACTGAACAACAAATAAACAGAACATTGTTCGCTATTTCAAGAAACAATTATAAAAATGGAGTAACTTAACATCTACAGTGATTCAAGATCATCAGCCAGTTGACTTTAACATCGTTCTTCCTTCTCCTAAAGTATGAACTTCAATCAACATCAAGAGAAATTCCACTTCGTCAATAGTTCACCTCAAGATTAAAATTATTCACTTCAAGTGCACATACAGGTCTGCGACAGTTGCGACCTGTTCACTTCCTATACGTTTTCTCATCCCGTCAAACAATCATATAGAAGCCATGAGCAGAACTGCTCGACACTTCATTCAAGAACGTCATTTAACTCTGCTCTGTCGTTCAGAAGTACACTGAGCCTCCTATAAAACTGAGTACCAGAGTAGTCTTGCTACTCCTGACAGGTCATGACAGGTCATTCTATACCCGCTCATGACAGTCATGTTCCACTTTGATGATGAACTCTGCGCTATACTGTAGGTCTGCGCCATTCCTCAGGATGATAGACTGGTCATCAAAGCTTCTGAATCAGAACCATGTGTAATACTACTGTTTGTTATGTATTAGATAAGGGCTATTCAGATCCTGCATCAACAACAATTTCGAGCTTGTAGGACACATTTGAGAATGTATGAATGACGATAGTTCTAAATCGCTTTCGAATGCTTGTCAGCTCCATGTCAAGACAGATATACTGTATAATATCACCATTTGTATGTCGTATAACTAACACATTTATTCATGTATTATTCTCCTAAATCACATACTGTTATACTCGAGCCTCTTTTTGAAGCTAAAAGTATGGACTGTGTAATAGTCACCGCAGCGCAACAGATCACACGACAGTCATGGCTAGCACTACTGATGCCTAATTAATTGAAATTAAAGAAGAAAGTTAGATAAAGGCATGAGCAGTTTGTCTACACGAAAAAAATTCGTTGCATCTAATCTGCATGAACATTCTTAAATTGTGATATTATTCTCCTCCGCAATATCACTAAAAAAACCTATAGTTCCTAGGTTTTAAAACAATTTGACGAAGCTCTCGGAGGCACAAGTATCTTATATCCGCTACAAAAGATCAAAAACTTGAAAGTTCGTTTTTTAAAAACATTTCACTATTTCAACTTTTTTAGAGCGGTGGGAGCGGAAGAATTTCTATTTTCTACGAATTTCTAGTTGAAGAGTACGAAAGGTTATAAATTCAACATTAGTTATGTAAAAGCAAATGGACATTTTACTCTGATGGTCTCCTCTAAAGTGCTATCTGATCACCGCCTTGCGACAAATTGTTCACATCCTCATCTTCACATTTGTTACTAGTGTTGCAGCGGCCAAGAGTAAATAATTTAGTAGTAACGCTAAGATTGGGACTGTAACTGAGTGTCGTGTTTCTCTCAGAAATGTACGGAACCTGAAACAGCATTTCGATAGTAGAAGACCATGGTAAAGACCTTTTGTAACAAAAGCAAAGGGAAGTATATTACAGACCTTTTCAGAACTGAAAGAACATTACTACAGTTGATTAATATATTATATGTTATTTCAATATTAGTTCTACATTCTGTCCAGTATCTAGCTTCATTGGGAACATGATCATTACTTTTAGAGCGTGGTGCAAGGTCACGAAGGACCGAAATTAAAATAATCCCTTAAACTTTTGTGGTCCGTTAAAATGTATAATGTTGCTTCTAGTAAACGTTAATATTGCTAATTTAAACCTTGTGTTATATATAAAGTGGAAGTTAACAGCATTGTACAGATTTACACTGTAATATTCTGAAATCTGTCAGGGTCATCCTCGGCTATGGTATCGAAATAGTAGCAGTTTATTGATGACAGAGTTCGCAGGATGGCGCACGGCATTGTTACATTCTCTCATTCAGTTCTTTTATTATTTTAATAATTATAACTAGCAAAAGTAACAGCCCGTTGTGGCGGGGAAATTTTGGCAACTTTTAATGTTCCATTCACCATCAATCGCTTCCACGTGTCATGTTACACCATTAAAATTAGTAAGTTTTGGGGCGCTGCGCCATCTTTATCGTAACCATAATCTCCGGTGGTGCAAATATATACGCTGTGTCTATTACTACCACCACCACTACCACCGCTACCACTACTAATGCTACTATTCCTACAACAGAAACAACAACAAACTATTTATACTATTACTGCTACTAATACTACTACTAATACTTCTGCCAAATACTACTATAATGATTTTAAACATTAACTCTACATATTTTTATTTACAGAAATCCACATTTAAATTTTAAAAAATATTGCCCACGCGTTGGTGCGGGATGAATAAAAATATGTTGGCAACAATAATCGGGAGTGTCACCAATACTCGCTTCCCAATAGCGGGCTGCGCCCCTAAATTCAGGAGTTTTGGGAGCTGTGTCCTCTTTATCGTAACCAGAATTTTCGGAAGGCTACGCACCCATGGTAAAGACCTGCCCCCATACTCCCCGGGGGCTGCGATCCCATAGAGGAGTTTTGCCATATTTATTGTAACCTACCCGTGATGGTACTCCTTCATAGCAAATTTCGTTTCTCCAGTTTCAGTAGTTTGGAAAATATCCTTTCCGGCAGCCCCGTTGCATTAAGATGGCAACTTTTTAACGTTTTCTTATATTATCATGACCTACACCTTCATATCAAATTTAGTTTCTCTAGTTTCAGTGATTTGGAAAATGACGTTTTCGGCGGCCATCTTGGATTAAGATGATGACTTAAGAAGCATTTTCTTATATTACCGTGACCCACTTGTGATGGTACCCCTTTATACCGAATTTCGTTTCTCTAGTTTTAATGGTTTGGAAAGTCCCTTTTTTGGGCGACCATTTTAGATTAACACTTCTCTTTCAGTTGAAACTTGACGGAGAGGAATGCGGTTTATTGATGACTCGTTAAGCTGGATATTTATTTTAGAAAAGAATGATCAAAATTGGTCCAGTAGAACGGCTGGACGGACTGGACAAATTTTGTGAGAAATATGATAAATATTCTCCATCAGGAATATACAAAGGGGAGAACACTCAAATGCTTCTCCTTCAACTGAGACTTGACGGAGAGTAATGCTGTTTATTGATGACTCATCTACGTGTAAAGCCGGATATTTAAAAAAAAAGAACGATTGATCAAAACTCGGTTCAGTAGGAAGGCCATATGGACTGGACAGAACTTTTAGCAATGTTTAAAAATATATAGATGAGTTTCTGAACTGAAAGATTAGTGCTTTAACGACAAAATAAGAGCTGATAATTTTATTTCTATAAATTATATGTCGTTGTGGATAGATAAAGATAAAATGAATTGTATGGGCGGTAACAGCACTATGGCTTATGCCCGTCCCGTTGTCGTTGTGGAGTATTTACATGTATAAAGTGAATGGTTGTTATAGTTCAATGTATATGGTGATATAAACCAACCTAATGTGGTTGTTTGTCAGAAAGAATGACCTGAGCCAAAGCAAATATACAGTTTTGGCTTTAAGCCTTCTGGTTCATTTTTGAATAGATGCTTTTCCCTCTCCCTTATGAGAGGCTTGCTAGGCATTCTGCCTCTCTCGTAAGAGGCGAATAACCTAGTAGACGTATCTTTCCTGAAATGTCGTTTTTACTGGAAGGCACTTGCTAGTGGAAACCAGGTCTCTATTACCGAAAGGTCCACTCTTGAGCAATGTCCTGTCTCGCAAAAGGATACAGGTGAGTGTGTTTATCTCTCCTGAGAGGTCTCGAGAGGAAACGGTATTTCCTACCGGGAGGTTATTATCTCTCCGAGTTGGTCTCTCCCCGTCTTGTGATTGGAAGAAAGAAGGTTGGTGTCCACTAGAGACCTGCACGGGCTTGGCTCGGCCCGGTCCGCGAGTCGGGCTTGGGCGGGACAGCTCAGCTATCTCTTTGGACCGGGCTGGACTTGGGCGTGCCGACTGCTTTCTCTTCAGGTCGGGCCGATTAATTGCAGTTCTTTAATAATTATTTGTCTTCGTTAAACGATAATTGGAATAAAGTCAAACGTTGAAGTCTGTGTGCATGTGGAGTGAAATGTATTACAAACAATCCAATATTTACAGTTGGTGTTGATTACGGCTCCACTTTCGTGGTATAGAGGATTAGTTGTTCACCATTAACCCAGTCGGCACTCATACAAGTGACTGGATGCCCTTTCTTCAATAAATAACAAAAGACAATATGCGTATTGAAGTTTCCTCTGATGATCCACGTCAATACCATCTGAACAGTCAGAGTTGTAGTCTTAATATAAAAATCAAAGGAAACAGCACTCTTTGTTCTTCTCTCCATCTCACCGACCCACAAGAGGAAATGATGGATGAAGTCAGGATTGCAGGCTAATACGGTGTTAAATACGTACAGATGTAGGTCTTGTGGGTGGGGTCAAATATCTGATCATTTGTTTTGTAAATAAAAGTTATATTTTGACTACTTCCTTGCTGGATTTAAGAAACCTGCGACTGTGAGTGATCCTACTGTTCAAAGAGAAAGGAACAATCTGGGAATATGCCAGATTAAACTTTAACCAAGATGCAAGTCTCACCAGGAACTTCAGTTTGTTAAACCTCTCTAACGCGAAGTTAACACATTAAGCAATATTTGCCAAATTAGTTGAATTGTAATAGTTCTAATCATAATGACAATGTTGGAGTCAGCATTTGGGAATTGACTGTTAGATAGATAGTTCGGAAGAGGTTATCGTTCGACACCTGTATCTAAGTCAATCACACTGAAAAAAACGAAGTTCGAATTGCAGCTCGTCTAGCTTTAAAAATAAGCTTAAAGATAGTACACAGACAAATATTTACGTAAACAAGGAAATGCTACTCTATGTTCTAAATAATCAAAACTATCAATTTATCTTCAGGTAATTTTTATCAAGAGCTTAGATGAGGTCTTAATTCTTATAGAATATCCTTTAGTGTACATTCTTTGGATTGAAAGCCTGCTATTTCTGCAGGTAACACATTATCAATTCATTGTGTTCTACATCTATAATAGAAGCTTGAGAATTGTGTGTTAAGATTTTAGTTATATGATTTCTTCCTTTTCAATTACAAACATAGATGGTACCATTTGGAAAGCAAGCGTGAGGCTGTGAGCTATAGTTTAGAAAATGTTCTCAAAGTTTGTTAGACCTAGACCGGGTTTAATACTACGTTTTGTGAAAAATTGAGGCCCGGGCCAAGAATTATTGAAACTTATCTGGCCGGGCCGGCCTCGGGTCAATAATTTTTAAAACTTTATCAGGCCGGGCCAAACCGGACTCGGGCCCTAAAACGTCCAAAACTTTCCGGGCCCGGGATGGGTTGGCCCTAGGTAAATTCTGACTGAATGGGACTTGAGCCAAAAAATTCGGGCTGTGCAGGTCGCTAGTGTCCACTACGTGCCCTAGAAACTGGTCGCTTCCTTAGTCATATACTTCTACCCCTTCCACCAATTGGGGCTGTTCTGTGACTGCCACTTCACATGTCTGTCCCGTAATTGCTCTTGGCGCTCAGCATGGATACGTGACCACATTATAAATCATTAAATGATTTGAACAAAATGAAAACATGTAATTCTATGTGTGATTGAACGGTAATGAGAGTGAAGAAGTATACAACTCAAGAAAAGTTTTATGGAAGAAAATAGACTGAAAAGGAAGACACATACAATTCACAATTCGAGGGTAGATGTTACACTAACAGATGAAAGGAAAGTACAAGACTGGAACGGATTGAAAAAGCATAGTTTTTTATCTTGTTCCTAGCTTTTAGGCAATTATGGTTCAAGCCGATTGAGAAAGTAGGGCTTGCTCAGATGATCCTGTCTACTTTAATGGCACACTAATGGTGATAACGAATAATGATTACTGAATAACTGCTTTATAAAAATGCAACTAGAGATGATACTACGTTCAATTATTTAATAATAGTGAAGTAAAATTTACATGTACTATTTTGAAAAATGTCAATTAACGAAGGGCTTTTCTCTTGAATTTTCTGTCCCCAAATTTTTAGTCTGGCAGCCCTCTTCATCTGAGAGTTTTCCCTACTTGTTAGGTTAGAGCACATTATGGCTACATCACGCAAATATTTACTTAAAGTTATTTCATAATGACATGCGGTAACAATGCTGATAGTGGACTTGAATTTGTGTACTGTTCATGATTCTTCAAACAAGGGAAATGAAACTATCTCGGCCGTAAGATATCCATTAAAGCATTTCTGAATGAAATTGAGGAATAACCAACCTAAGCTGATTATCTCAGATATGTTTTCTCAGAAACAATATATTAATAATAATAATAATAAAACATTAAGGGATTCCGTAAGAATCGTTTTAGAATAGTGAACTTTAGTGACTTGTTTCCACTACGTGAACGTGAATAGATTCCTTGTTACAAAGTACAATTGGAAACAGTTACTTAATTCGTAACTTCCTCGATAGCCTTGTTTTTATCTAGAGTAAATTTGTCGAACCAGTAGAAATTCAATTCCACACCAGGGTTTATCAAATTTACTGGTCTCAATTGCTTACCTAGAGTTTAATTGCAAGCTTCTGAAGTTTACAACAGTGCTAAAATGAGAATGTTTCTGCACAGAACTAAATATCATGAAAATGATGTTTCGTTTCTCATTGCAAAATTCTAATTTTAAAAAATCGGTAGAATATCTCCTGTTTACGTAACACCCAATAAAGAGTTTAGATCCTTTCCCTAACTTTCAATATCCAGTGTGCATAGTTATTTTCTGTAACTTCTCTTTGTAGGTGGTACAAAAGACACAAAAAAGTAAATTTATTGTAAGTACTGCACCTAGATATTCAAATAAACAAGTCGTTTATAAACATTTAGCAATAATTTGCCACCTTGAACTAAAATTTCCTTTCTACTAACAAGATCTTTCAAAGAATAAACTTTCATTCTTTCAGTTAATGTAAAAAATCGTTACAGTTGATTGAGCTGTAATGTTTTAAGCAATCTTTTGACGGTTACGCGTACATTAATTCACTCAAAATTTCTTTGATAAATTCTTCATGACTAAAGGTGGTCTGTTTCATGTGTCCATTTTCGTTTCACATATTTCTCGATTCCAATTTCTCGACTGACATTCAGGAGGAAAGGAACCGTATTTTTTAAAAAATAAATGCAAGTAATAGAAAAAGGGCAAAAAAAATGTTAGAAATAAAATAGTATCTTTATTTCTTGATAATAATTTATCTTTCTCTGCTTTTATATTCCTTTCTCTAAAAGTTGCTCCATGCATATCTTCCAAGGTAGCCATAATATATTGTTTATGTTTTTTCTTTAATCTTATACTTCCCGGATTCTTTTGGATTTAAGGAACAGAGAATCGTTCCTTCAATGTACATCTTGCCTTCCGTATTCGGAAGATAGAAAGTGAAGAAGACGAGGAAGAAAGTTTAGTACGAAATGGAGAGGTGGGGAAAGAAGCTGGCAAAATCAATAGGCTTTCGAAAGGGTGTAACAAAAGGAGACAAAATAGGTCGTGACAGGAGGGGACAATGTGAAAGAAGGGGGTTGCAGAAGTAATAGTGGTGGTTTGGGTCCCGCCTTCAGGTTCTTTTCCACGCCAAGTAGCGCCATAGAGCATGTGAGTTAGGATACCCTGGGGTGCATTTATCCAATATGGCGTTCGGCCTCTCCCAAGGTACCTGACCTAACTTATAGAGAGGTGAATTACGAAAAAAGGTGAAAAAAGTTATAAAAAATATTCCATACAGTTACGGTTCTTTCCTCCTCGACCTTATCTCAGACTTTTGAATAGCTAAATGGATTTAAATAAGTGATATGTGTGACTTTCACACACAAAGATAAGTATTTGGAGATTTCCATTTTATTCATTTGAAATAGTTTCATAAAATTGAACTCATAATTTTTTGAATTATTGCCACTCCATATATTATTATGCAGAATTTATTGGGAGTATTCTTTATTGTTTATAAATACTCAATGTTCATAACATATATGATGTATTAATTAATATACGTTATGTGTGGATGATTAATGAATGCCGGCAGAAAAGAAAAAAGGAGATTTGATTTTTGAAGTCGTGTAAAGTTAGCTATGTTTTAAAAGGAAATAACACCATAATCATCTGATGAACGTTGTAGACCTTTCAAGGTATTTTAAGCCCTCTCCATTCACCTAGATCTTGCACTTTCCATACTCATATAGATTGAAAATATAGTATATTCTTATGCCGGATGAAACATTTATAATTTTACGTTTTTTAATTATTTAGAAGCACAAATTTGTGAATCCAACTACTCTATACAATCTTCAGTCAGTTGGTCGCTGCTGCGAGTCAGCCTATAAAGAAAAGATACTTCTAGTATAGCTGCCATGGTATGACAAACAAGTTTGTTAGAATAAATAGCACGAGATTATACAAAGTGCTTTCCGCTTATAAGAATAAATAAACATTTCTTATCCTTACAATTACTTCCTACATCCAACTTTAATAATAATAATAATAATAATAATAATAATAATAATAATAATAATAATAATAATAATAATAATAATAATAATAATAA
>JAGDQP010000119.1:80446-93376 GCA_022664845.1 Lepisma saccharinum
AATAATAATAATAATAATAATAATAATAATAATAATAATAATAATAAAGTTAATACCTCAAAATTGTGAAAACGTTTTCCTTAATTTTCAAACCTTTATCGTGTGACAACTATCTTCTGTATCTAATAATTTGATCATAATTGCGTCAATTCAACAAGTGAACCTACAGGCTATTGATAACATACAGAAAGTAATTTGGCTTTCTTCACCACTTTGCCAAAAATGTTCTCGTTCTCGAATTTTATGTAATAATTATGTCTTTGCTATTATATTTTCGTATCTATTGAAGAAGAGGGAAATAAGTGCAAGATTAGACATTTTGCTTTTGTTAAACTCTTTCCCATTGTTTGGTAGTTCGATATTAGTTTAGTCTCTCGTCCTCTCGAGATTATGGCGATTTCCGTCTTTACAATAGGCCAAGGAGATAAGCTGAAGAAGACAGCAGATACCAGAGAGTAAAGAGAACAATGCTACCTCATAAATGGATCAAAAGTAACTTTTGTGGTTCAAATAGAAACGGAGATACAGTGTGTAGGTCAAAAGCAGAGACCTGAAAACGAAGATAACATTCACCCCAAGAGCAAAGTACAAAGATATATTAAAAGCATGAATTGAAATACTGAAGAGACTGTACAGGATATGTTTTTTTTATATAGAACTATTAATTTATATATTCAATTCCTAAACTATTTATTTATAAAAAAAATATAAACAATATTTTTGAATGAGAAATGCAAAACATTCTTGTTACAAGTTGGAAGGCCACCGCAGATCGTGATCATCAAATACATCATCGAAATCATTGAAAAAGTTTGCGTGAACTGCTTTCTTATTTGCCACCAAATCCATTAACAGGCCAACAGAACCTCCTCCCTCTTCCATCTCCATATATGGTCCAGCTCCTTCAGGAAACATTTCATCTACTACAACGGTATGCTTCATGTTAAGAGTTATCTACTTATAATTATGGAAAGTGACAAACGTTACGATAAATCAATCAAAATTACTGTAGAAATTTCCTGTATTTCATATCGAATGTAAATTTGTTTCCATATATATATTAAGACACGTTTCTTTAGAAAAGAGAATTCATATGGGACATAAATTATATATTCATTTTCGATTTGGAATATAAACTTGTCATTCTGAGTTGGAGTATCTTTTCTAGGCTTCAGTATCTATTTTTACTGTAAAAGTAATAACATATGTATTTGTGAGAATTTTATGGAATATTCTAGAAATAAGATTTATAATTATGTCTAGGTAATTGTCTCAAATATAGTTAAAAGTTATGTATTTTGAACTTTTACCAAAAGATTTCTGCAAATGTCAGGATTCACCAATAAACCTAATCAATAATTGACTTTATTTATTTTTTTTTTAAGTAAAAAGAACTTCCCGACAATTTTTTAACTTTTCAATTTGGTATTAATAAACACTAGCGCATATTAAAAATAACAGAAAAATATACTTTCAAGCTCTGTATTTTGTATCCCAAACAAAATTATTTTTAGCCTTTGCATAACGTCAAAATCCACAAGTGAAGTACACATTGGGGTACAAAGTTCTTCCTAATTTTATTTGTCTTGATGATATCAAAAACATATTTGTTGCCACAAGCTTCACTGTTGAGTTCCGTTTGAATTTAATTTAAAGCCTTTAGGCATCTGAGGTTCAGGCCGGGAAAGAGTGGGGTAGACGACCAGGACCTATTTTTTACGTACTATCCAAGCATTTGCCTGGTATGACTGAGGAAAATCCTTGGAAAAATCTCAGTCATAATGGTTGTCCTCTGGTATCGATCCCAGAACCTCCCGAATGCTAAACCAACTCTCTACCACTGAGTCACGGCCGCTCAGTTAGTTTGACTGTTATGATACTTCGAGTAGATAATTCAGAAGCTGATTCGCACACGATTTCTACAAATGCTAAAAAGTTCCTGTGATATCTTTGTAGAGTAATGGTAAGTGTGATAGACGAACGCTTTCGTTTCAAACGTGATTCTTTGCGCTTTTTTTTTTTTTTTTTTTTGCACTTATAGGATGCTATGTTTAAATCTTGCTTAGTCATTAAATCATGGATAAAAGTTAGTAGCTGAAGACAAGAAAAGACAATATCCCTAGAGGTGTATAACAGCTATGATAGATAATATGATTCGCGCCAACGGGAAGCGACATGAATCCTTGATAACACCCGCGCCCCAAAAAATAACCCTGCAAAGTTTTCTTCCAGTTATAATTTTCGAAAATTAAGGGCAGAAATGTGAGAAGGTGAAAATACTTTAAAACATATAATATCTTATGCTGCAACGATGTTTGACAATAAATTAAGCTATAAACTAACCATTTACCAAATTAAACCTAACAAATATTCACATTTTGTCTAAAATGGGAAAATAATATAATAAATAAGCTAAATATTTTCTCTCCCGAGGCTTTGAAAGTAGCTTCAAAATTCGATACACGAGTAGCGTATTGTTTCAAAGACCACCATACTGCTTGGGGACGTTCATCGTTAGAGCATGAGGTATTAAGCGTGCTTGAGTGTTGCAACCGTATTACGCTTTTTCCTCATATTTTTAAGAAAATAAAATGAATCAGATGAAAACTAGTACGAATAAATACCGTGTGGAAATTTATTAAGGAAACACATCAATATGCGGGTGCAAATTTTCATTCACCAAGTGCATATGAAATACATTTTAGTGTATACTTCATTAAAACACGTTTTTTTTATTACTGTACTTGTTTTATATTTACAATGTTATTTCAAATAAAAGTAAGGAAAACTAAATTCCATATTTTTTTTTTTATCTTATTCAAAACAAGGAAAAGGCTGCGATTCATGTTAGAATAGAACATGCAATTTTCTACTCTGTTTAAACCACCTCATGGACGTGAAAACAATGGTTCAAAGACCTAACTCACTCACTCGCTTTGTCCTTCAATTAATTTTGCTCCTTTTCCCGCGGGAACTGGAATTAAAAACACATGCTAGAGTGTTAACTGTGTGCGTGGTTAAAAGCATGAAATTGATCAATACTGTGTTTGTGTGCGTCCTTGTTCATTGATTATTTTCAACCTTTATTACTCACAAGCCCACGCAATGTCTACTTGTATTGGTAATAATAATTTTGCTGTTTTCTTACCCACCCACCTAAGACCAAATGAAGTATCCATGACCACACTTACTTGCCCTTTCTAATTATTGAATCATTTCGTTAACTAATATAACTAAGAGAACAATACCCACTTCCATCTTTTACTTCATACACAATGTTCTTACATTTGGAAAATTACCAGTGTGTACTTCGTGCTTCGATTTCTGTTCTTTCTTTCTTAATTATTCAGCTACTTCGATTTTAGCACCCAAAGAATAAATAAATTATTTGTGTTATTTCAGTACTTGAGCAATTCGGACAATAGAAATATTGGATAGTTATACAACACAACACGTTAATAAATTACAGAAAAAAATAATCAGATGAACTTCTACCTTGATTGTTGGAACATAAAATTTCTGAGGGAGTTAGCTAGTATTGTTGCAGACGAGACCAGACGACAGGAGGCTTCAGGTTGTCTCATATCGTCTCGTAAAAATATTTTCTTGTTTCATCTCCAAAATATGTGCTTGTCCTATTTCTTGTCTCGGAAAATTCTTTCTTGTCTGGTGTCTCGTCTCGAAAACAAAACGAGACACTGGAACTGTCTTGCTCTAGATTGTATTAAAGTGAGCAATTTTAGGGATGAGTTTTATGTTTTCAAAATGTAGTAATAATATTTTAAATACGTTTCTTGTAGTACAAAGAAAATAGTTTACTAGAGCTTTTAAATCGAACCTCTCTCCTCTCCATATATATGTTTCCACATGTAAGTGTGTGTGTGTCACCTGCAGTGTTGCACAGGAGGTAGGACGAGCCTGTAGGCTATCTTGTCCCATTTCGTGAAAATGTTCTATCGTTCCGTGTCGCAACTCGAAACTATGTGTTTTTCCTTTTCGTTACCGCGGCAAACCGGTCAAACGGCACGAAACTGTTGCAGTGTTGTCAGTTGGATTTCTGTGAGTGCAGTGAAATATCGTGTACCGTGGTGATGGCAACCCGACGGAGATTGTTGGCGTTTGAGCGCGGCATGATAGTTGGTGCTAGACGAATGCGGTATGCGCTTTCGGTAGTCGTCCGGACATGGAAATTTACTCCCTCCACAGTGTTAAGGATCGAGCGTCAGTACCGCATTGGAAACAACACGACGTATCAGGGCAAACGCAGTGGCCAACCACTGGTGCTGAATGAACCCGACCGGCGACGTCTGGGCAGACTCGTCCGAGCAAACAGACAAGCAACAGTGTGTTATCTAACAACAGGAATCAATGCAGGACGTCCTAGGAGCGTGACTCACTGTCAGAGGTCAGTGCAGCGCAATTTGATCTCCGTCAGGTATCGCAGCTAAAGGCCGCTACTGATCGCTGCCCATACTCACATGGGCTCAGGAATACGTGGATTGGGCCTTAGAGGACTGGCAACCGAGTAGCGTGGTCAGATCAGTCACGTTTCCAATTGATACACGCAGATGGCAGGATGCAGGGTTTAGGTGAGGGGGAGGGCCCATGGGGTCATGGACCCAAGTTGTCAACAAGGCACTGTGCAAGCTGAAGGTGTCTCCGTCGTGGTGTGGGGCGTGTTTACCTGGCATGGCATGGACATCTATATGGATTTTCGGTTGAAACGAAAATTGACCGGTCAGCGCTAAGTTCAGCTGCTTGGTGACCATCTTCAACCCTTTATGGACTTCGTGTGCCCTGCCAAAAATAGGATTTTCCAGGATGACAATGCGCAATGTCACCGGGCCGCAATGGTGTGCGACTGATTTGAGGAACTTTGTGTCAACTTCCAACGCATGATTTGGCCCCTAGATTGCCGTACATGAATCATATCGAGCAGACGAGAACATGTGGGATATTATCAAACGGGTTATTTGTGCCCAGTATTCTGCCCCTGCAACAGCCACCGAACTGAGGACGGTAATCGAGACTGCATGGCTGCAACTTCCTCCAGCGGACTACGAACGACTTGTCACGTCCCTGCCACGTCGAGTTCCTGCACTTCGCCGTACTCGAGGGAGTCCCACACATAGTTGGCACTTCAGTGTATTAGTCATCGCAAGCATAGCTCTCTTTGTTGTTAGGACAATCGCACTGTACCTAAATAAACGCAGTATTTATTGTTCCATGTACCTAAAATGTCTAAAGTTAAATCATTAGTCTTATTAACCATCGTATGTGTAACAAACCTCTTTACGTCTACAAAACAAACGAGTGATGTATCACTTTTCTACTCTACGTTGTTTGATCTTCAATTGCACTGCGCAGTTAAAATCCAGAAGTAAATATAGTTTCTCGTTCTCATGCATTTTTTCCAACAGCGTCAGTCGTTTTTTGATTACGTTAACAGTAGTATCCTCATTTCATGAGTGGTAGAAACCCATGCTAACATTTGATAGATCCATAAACCAGGAAATCTACTTGGATTCTCAGTTGGGGAGTGGGAAGCGAAGACAACAATTTGAAGTTCTATCGCATTTTAACCCTAAATATTTCAAATTTGCCGCATGTCTACTCGAGGATTTCAGTATATCATATACCCTGTTATTTGGTTCGGCAGAACTCCTGATATAAGCATATGGGACTACGTTGAGTTTGGAAACAATGCCAGTACCTGCAACGCAAATTTCTTGCTAGTCAATGCCACTTCTTGTTCTCATTCTGCACAACTAATATCCCTATGTGGAGTTTGAGATCAAGTTCGGAAAGCATTTATGCATCAGGAATTGATCTGACCATTTTTTTTTCTCGGGTAATCTTACTCCATTCGTCCAGCGAACGCGCTTGAGGTCACTTTTGCTCGCGATGTGGTGTTTTCGAATTCTTTCTTCGAGGATGTGCCAGACATTCTCTACAGGATTCATATGTGGCGATTGGGGAAAGGTTGAAATCCAGTGTGGGATGTTGTACAATAACCAGAGCTTGGTGTTGAGTGCTGTATGCTTCGGGTCATTGTCCTGAGTGAACACATATTCAAAAGTACACCTCATACTGGAGGGCTTATGCGCTTTCAAAATGTGGATATATCTTTATGATCTATGGTATCTTCAATGAAACACAAATCAACAACAACATTGGCACTCACACTCCTGCACACCCTTACATATCCTCCACCATGTTTTGTTGTTGCTGTGAGAGATTGGTTATCGAATTCACAGTTCTTTTTTCACCACACAATCACGCAACCGTTTAACTTCACAGTGAATTACTTTCATCTGTATCCATCACCGTCACCTAAACCTTATTTGTGTTGTGTTTATGTTCTTTTGCTTGTCAAGTCGCTTCTTTATTTTTGTTGTGCTGATGTATAGTTTGCGTCGGGTTGTACGACCATTGCACCCGGTTTCATTTGAAGTAGATTTCGCATTGTTTACTCATGTACTTCATTTCCTTTTCTTTCCTTGTCACTTTATCTCTAATATTTGAAACTCTCAATTATGGGTTCTTCACCCCTCGCACAATGTTTCGTTTTCTGATGAAGTCGTAAGTGACGGACCGCCACTTCTTCGTTTGTTTTTACACTATTTGTTTTTTGTTTTTGTTTTTTTGGAATTTGAATACGATTCTCTTCACTGTGTCTGTAGTCCTGTTTAGTATGTCACTTATTTCTTTAATCGATATACCTTTTAGGAAGCAGCCTACTGCAATTTTTTGCTCCTCTTCAGTCGTTTCCTTACCTTTATTTCCCATTGCTGAAAAGTATTTACTATTCACCTCTAAACAATTACACCACACGGTCTCTGCTCCACACTAACCGTTGCTGACTCCACAACAAACAAGTGCTCTACTGTGAGTGCATTTAGTTTTCTAGTTGAATACTTGTTGGGAGTCCTGATCTCCGGATCTCTGCAAGATCGCTTACTGCTTGGGAAATAGCGATGCTAGTTGCACGATTTCGGTTTATTTTTACCAACGAATATTCACTAGCATACCCATTTATTAGTATGCCTTTCAGTTTGTTTGTACAAATTTTGCATATATGTCTTGTGGCTAATCGCAAGTTGAATACCTTTTGATTCATTATACAGTGGCAGACATAAATATTGGAACAAACTGTGTTTCGCCTTAAATGTTACTAATGCTATGTATATATTGGAACAGAAGATAAATTCTTACACAAATTAATTTAATTTAGAGGACAACAGTTTTAGCAGGAAAGCAAAATTTAAATGTAGTTTTTAAGAATTAGCAAAAGAAGTCGTACTTCTGTATCCTGGCAGAAGTATTGGAACACGGTAAACTTGTGTAATTCAACACTTTGTTGAAAGTTATTTCCTTCAGATAACTAATAGAAGTGTCTTTGATATTAAATTTTCATATATATGTCTTAATACCTTCTTAGTTTATTTCGTCCATTCTTCTATAAGGATCTATCTCAGTTCTGCTTTGACTCATATAATGACGTATCGCCTTGTTACCAAAATCATTACATATTCTCGATGAAATTTATTTTGGAACTCTGATTCTCGGTCTCCAAATTATGAAATGTTTTTAATACAATCTACTGCCAAACAATTTCCACAAGCGTATCTCGGATGAATACCTTGTTATTAACAAAAACAATTTCCTAAGCCAACTTCTAAGCATATTTTAAACGTTTTATTTCAAATAGATTTATATTCAGGCTTATTAATTTCAGTTCTATAAATACAAGTTTCCATACACCATTGGACACTGTGCAACCCATACCACTACAACTGCTAATCCATATTCGACTCTACTTACCAGTTTTGAGAACATAATTCGGTGTTAAGCCTTCTCCACACAAAACAGCATTTGGTTATTACGACGTGATATGTTAGGCTTGCTTTCACGTTAATCTTGAAACTGGTCCAAGGAGTGATTACTATTAATACAAATTGAAGTGTATAGGGAAAGAAGGGGGAAGGTGCATTTTCAAAAAATGAGTTTGCACTCGGAAGAAGTACTACACAATAATAGCTAATCGCTCAGAAAGTTTCAATCCAAGAACTCAAACAATCACCAAGTTATAGCAGTTTTAAGAATGTTAAATACATGGGAGTAAATGGGAGAGTTTGACTTTAAAATGCGTTTTACGAGAAATCACCTTCCCGCTTTTTTCCCTGTATGCTTCAATTCATTTGCAAACAGATCCAGTTATTTCCGGTTCATTTAATTCAAAAATGATTTCCTCCTTGGAATCTGGACATTCATCCTAGATTTTACCTTACTATCACTTACAGAATAGAAAATCAAAGCATAATAAGTGTAGCCAAACATAGAGAAGCAGGTGTAATTATTTCGGGTTCTAGGGTTTCAAATGATGTATTAAACCTACTGTATATAGAAAAGAAATAGATAAGTTTAGACTATTTTTCAGGAAATTCTTTAAAACAAGCGCTGAGAAGTTGGATTTAGGATATAATTTTTCTTTCCGACAAGACACTTATCCAAGGCACACTGCAGAAATTGTCCAACAGTGAATCGTATTGAACACGTCTCATAATTTGAAAGAGTAAGTCTCTGAGTTCCAACTTGAATTTCATCGATATTATATAGAATAAACTCGAAAGCAGATAGATGTATCATTATTTCAGAATTAACGCAGAACCGAGGGAGATCCTATTGGATAAAACAATCTGAAGCGTTTATTAGTGTTCTGCACCTAAAAGACATTAGAAAATGTCTCAATACTTTTAGTAAAATATTAATTCCTTCTAGTCCGTTGCAGTATGTCTCTTGAAACTGATATCATCAATGTTTGGTAGAGTCTCAAATTGGAGATCTTTCGTGCCGAGCTTTGTGAAGACTTTGCGTTGTAGCAATGGACTCTGTCTCGAAAAACCAAAGTATGCAAATAATTATTTCTTGACAAAATACTTGAAATTATCAAAGGCAGGTTTATTTTGGTTTTCTTGAAATTTCGATAGAAAGAAAAAGTCTCTTCCATGAGAATTATCAGTAGTCTTCTGACAATGAATTCTGATATTAGTTCTAGTCTGTAATCGGTAATCAATAAACTTTATCAATAATGTGGTTCCTCCACATGATTAGACATCGCTCACGAAATCATTACAAATAAGTTTTCTTCACGCACAAACATACTATGGTTAAAATTAGAAACTTGAAATTTTGCAACGTTATAAAATAATGACTAAAGGTAATTCACACATAAAAATATTTTATCTACTCACGACTTTTCTTCCAGAACAGTAAGAGGATACGGACTTTTGGTAGGTGCACCATATCAACTATCAATGACAATCGAATACTAACTTCTTGAATTAAATTAAGATTTCGTGTAGGATTGTGAAGAGAGTACCAAACTACAGAATGTCACAAACTGAAACAAAATAGAAACATTCCGAACCCTTGCAAAGAGAAGCATGTAATTGAATACGAAAATAAAAAGCTTGAAATTATTGATTTTTAAGCAGTAAACGTCCAGAAGTGTCCTGATGTGTAGTGCTATAGAATACATTCTCTGATTTCTTGCTTGTAGCTATTTGGAGTTAAACATGAATACTAGATTTGTTTATAATGAGATAGGTTCATATTTTAATGCAAGTGGTTGGTAGAATGAGTAAGTGTAACATCACTCATAATTTGACGGATAAAAAAACCATCCTATATAACAATTCCCTGAACCTTTTTCTATTAAGTAGATCCCAATAACATCAGTGTAAGTGGGTGTAAATTAATGAATACTAATGCTGAGCTTCCTCTAACAGTTAATTTTTAGCAATGCAGCCTAGACCTTTTAACAAGTTATGTTCAAAATAATTATTTCCTGATTCTGTAAAATGTGAATAAAATGAAGTTCATTGTAAGATTCTTGTTTTATTTGTACGTGTTGCAAGATATAAAACTACTTCAAATTACAACACGAGAGGCTGGAAGTGGAAAGATATTACGTTTATAAATACTAATTCTATCAATTCAATAAAAGGAACCTAGCTTCTGTTAGATTTGTATGCATCAAGGATTCAATGGAACTTTTAAAATACCTCACATTTCCCCAATTTATAAAGTACTTCTGTTAAATCTAAAGAACCAGTTCATTGAAAGTGACTATTTTTTCCAAAGTTATTTGTTGCAAAAAAAAATGACGTTAGTTTTTTTCTATTTTTGTAGTTACAAGAGAAAAAAAATTGTGAAGGAGTACAGCAAACTCATCGAGAGAAGAAGTGGAAGGATGGAAAGTAGAAGGTGAACCTAATTACGAACTCTCCTCACGTCGAATAGAGAAAATTGATTGCCGATTACCAGAAGTTTCCTCTGTGTAGGAGCATAACCATCCCCCTTCCACTCACTATTTTTCTCACCACGATTTCTTATTCTTAAAACCTCTGGAGGATTTGCTCTTGTAAAATGCAGCTTTTACTTTTTACGGCACAAATTTTTACTAGAAAGAAAGAACGCAGTAAAAACGGGTTGTGGTAAGGAAATGAGATCAAGAGACTTTTCAAATACTCAAAAAATCAACATGATTTGAAACGAAGAAAAAAGACATGTATTTTAATTGAATTAAAATAGCTTTAAAATGGAAGTTTAACTTTGGATGTGATGTCCTAAATGCAGTGGGCAAAAAGTACTACGTTACGCAATATGCTTACTTGGAGCAAAAAGCTTTAATTACAACAATAAGCCATACACGTTGGTTGCTGTTAATAATAAAAAAGGAAACTATGTCATCTTAGGAAAAGAAGTTGTCGTTGTTATGGACCATAATCAACATGCACGGCAGTGCATGAGCCAAGTTCTTCACGTCAGAAAACGTCGCAAGTTATACAGGAACAAGAGTTTATGGCAAAATCGACGATTTGGGGGCCCCGTAAAAAAAATATGTTAAAGTTAGGAATATGAGCTTGTGCCGTTAAGGAGATATGGTAAATATGTGCAGATGTGCAAAATTTCATATTCGTATCTCAAACTATGTTCTAGTTGTGGAAGCCTGAAATTGCACATTTTAGGCTAACTGACTGACTGACTCACTCATCATATTGTTTAGGGTGTTTGGAGTAAGCTAGAAACATGAAATTTGCTATGAAGGTAGAGGATGATAAGTGGATAAAGGAAAAATTCCGACATTTTGAAAAGGTCGCCATCTTCGATTCAAAATGGCCGCCAAACCTAAAATTTCAAAGAATACATAGCCTAAACGACTAAAGCTAGAACAGTGAAATTTGGTATGAAACTACATCATTGATAGCAGATTAAGAAAAAAAAAATAAATTTTTAAAACGTCGCTATCTTGGATTCAAAACGGCCGCCAACCATAAAATTTTAAAGAATACGCAGCCTAAACGACTGCCGCTAGAATAACGAAATTTAGTTTGACAGTAAAACATTATTAGTAGATTGTGAAAATATTACAAAATATCTCTAAAGACGCCATCTTGGATCCAAAATGGTGGACGTCATCAATCCATTTTCAACACTGCTTGAGCCAGGGATACGAAATTTGACATAATGATGTATTATCAAGAGTAGTTTATGAAAACATAACAACGTTTTAAAAAAGTCACCATCTTTGATTCAAAATGAAATGAAATTTATTATGACAGTGTATCATCACGAGTATGTCACGAAAATATAAGAAAACGTTAAAAATGTGTCCATCTTTTATCCAAAATGCCTACCTAAGCCCCACTTTATAACGACTGAAGCTAGAGAAACGAAATTTGGTATGAAGGTGTACCATTACGAGTAGGTTAGAATAAAATCGGCTCGTTTCCCCTAGTAGGGTGCAGTTCATAGCGGGAGCCTGATTGCAATAAAGGGATGCGCCCCAGCGAGGCCATCTTGGAATTCTGGGGCCAGCGCCCCAATGAGGCGAAGCGAGCATATAAATTACACAAATGTAAAAAGCTGCGAAATACAAGCAAAAGCACCAGAGATACAAACTGTCCAGTCAACTCCTTCAACCTTAAAAAGTGGTGAAATGGAATATGGATGAGCCTAGTTCCTCGCGCCAACTTCCAAAACTCCTGCGTGTCTTACCAAGTTTTACTCGTCACAAACGTTAGCACTGCCAGGAACATGTTATACAGGCAGAATGTGGAAGTTTCCCCCATTCGGACGCAGCGCTCTGGAGTATGAGGGAATATCTGTATCATGGGGCGCAGTGCACTGCAGATTCTGGTTGTGATAAAAGGGCGCAGTTCCTCCAAACTCCTCAAGTTCGATGCGCGGCCTGCCGTGGGATTCTTGGCGTAGCGACGCGAGCGAATAGAGGGGAGTATCAACACGTACGGCAGTGCATGCAGCCGAGTTCCGTGTGTCACAAAAGTCAGCATGCTATACAGGAACAAGACTTTATTGCGAAATCAACGATTTTGAGGTTCTGTAAGAAACAAGATGTTAAAAATTGAAATATGAAATTTCGAATTATGAAGGTACATCATCACTAGTAGATTACAAAATATCTGCAAAGACATCATTTTGAATCCAAAATGGCTGACTTCATAATTCATTTTCCAGACCGTTTGAACTAGAGATAGGACATTTGGCATAAAGGTGTATTAACAAGAGTAGTTTAGAAATAATTTACATTTTTGAAAAAGTTGTTAACTTGGATCAAAATGGCCGCACAAAATCTTTTTCCACACCATTCGAGCTATAGAAACGAAATTTGGTATGAAGGTGTACCATGACGAAAATGTTTCAATAAATCGATCAAACCACCGCTATGAGGATGCAGCCCAAGAGGGGATATGGAAAAGGTCTGCACAGCATGGGGCGCTACCCCCAGAAAGTCTGAGTACAATAAAGGGGGTGTAGCCCTAAAAATTTGAAGTTTGGGCGCACACGGAATTCTGGGGCAGCACACCCAGCGAGGCGAACCCAGTATATATATACACGTATAAT
>JAGDQP010000119.1:93476-117335 GCA_022664845.1 Lepisma saccharinum
AAATGTTTCAATAAATCGATCAAACCACCGCTATGAGGATGCAGCCCAAGAGGGGATATGGAAAAGGTCTGCACAGCATGGGGCGCTACCCCCAGAAAGTCTGAGTACAATAAAGGGGGTGTAGCCCTAAAAATTTGAAGTTTGGGCGCACACGGAATTCTGGGGCAGCACACCCAGCGAGGCGAACCCAGTATATATATACACGTATAAAAAGCTGTGAAATCCGAGCAAAACACCAGATGATGTTCGAGTCTTAGGGTTGGTTCTGGTGGATTTTTGGGCCGCCAGCAGGAAGCAATTTTGCTATAAAGGTGTATCATCACAAGTAGGTTACAATAAATATGGCAAAGCTTCCTTATGTTTCAATAAATATGGCATTCCCATGGGTGGTGGGTATGGGGAAAGATCTGCAACATGGAAGCATAGTGTCCTGGAGAGTGGTTACGATAAAGGGGCGTAAATACTCAAAAACTCGGAGTTGGGGGCGCAGGCAGCTACGGGGGGCGAGGACCTAAACGAGGCCGAGCGAGCGAGTATATATATTATACACGTACAGAAAGCTGTTAAATCCGAACAAATACACAAGAGGTGCAAAACGTGGAGCCAAGTTCTTTAGCCCTAAAAAGGTGTGAAATGGGAGACGGATGAGCCAAGTTCCTTGGTGACAGCATGTGACAGGAACAAAGGAACTTGGCGCGAGGTGGCAAGGTTCATGATCCTCAAGCTATAAAGATGGTGGGGATCCTAAAACCCACTACGTCCACCGCCACCAATCCTAAGGCTGTTGCCAGCTCGCGTCAAGTTCCTTTGTTCCTGTTACATGCTGTCACCAAAGAACTTGGCTCATCCGTCTCCCATTTCACACCTTTTTAGGGCTAAAGAACTTGGCTACACTTTTTGCACCTCTTGTGTTTGTGTTCTTATTGTAATTATAGTCCGAGGATCTTCAGAATAGATAAAGATATACTTGTTAAACAATAATACATGTTTGGCTTAGAAGGTATGCCTGTTACCATTGTGTTGTGGATTCACTTACGTTCTTTTGGCAAGAAAAGTTATGAATAAATGGGTGGACTGTAGATGCTCCCCCGAGTTGAGTCTAGAATACATTATTAGCATTGAAGTAGAAGTCGACTGCATTAAGGTAGTATACTTATAAGGTTAGTTATTTATAGATTATTACAGTATACTATTGGATTTTCGAATACCACTTCACTTAATATAATATGTGAACATAATCTTCTGCACATATGGTTACTGACAATTAATAATTGTCTCGGTGGATTAAAGCTCTTCTTCTAATAAAGCTCGTCTTCTTCTAATAAAGGAGTTCTCGGTAAGAACACGTTGAACGTACTATTCTTAACTCGCCTTAATTTATACTACAAAGTTAATGTTCCCAATACACAGAATCTCCGTCGATGTTCATAATGTGGTTATATATTTCTGTCTACTTATTCATCTGACATAATTTCTTAGATTTTTGGTATCAATATTTTGAGTGATGTAAATCGTAGTGCCTAAGTTAGTCGTTGTGATTACATACATAATCAATTTTAAGAACATCATGAATTGTCAGATATACACAATTTTAAACCAAAATGACGTACACTGTTGACTTATCTGTTATAAGATTCAGAAAGAAAAATGTCGATATAAGTGTGTATATTAAAATGGAAATTGGCATTCGGTACCAAGTTCAAATTTGTAAAAAAAAAATGACTTACCTTGTTACCTCACAATGATTTTCAACCCTATATATAATGATTCACCTATTTACTCTCTTTTTATATGGTTACCTTGTGAAATGTTGCAAACTCAGTCCTTTTATTTAGCTGCTAGAAATATTGGTTCTAGTATCAAACTGTCTTATGACATCTCCTAGAAACGTTTAGTGCGTAAATAAGGATACTTTTCATTGCCAGAGAAGCAATATATGTACGATAAACATTTAAAAATAGTACATTAACTATAGTATTATAGCGTCACTTGTTATATACTACGACGTTGGCATTTAACATATTTTCCGATTATCCTTAAATTTAGTAGTTTCTCCTTCCTGTTTAGAAAAAGTTAACTGCAATTGAGATCTATGTTTTCACTCGGCAGACTTCATTGCATTACGAGTTTACATATACATAATTGATAAATTTTAAATTTCTATTCACGTATTTGACTATCAATTTGCTGTAATTTTTGAATGAAAATTGCTTATGATCAATTTAATTAATGTCAACAATTAAATTTGTTCAATTATATTTACTATCCTATAAGAATCATACAACGGACTTTTCATACTTATCAGAATTATTTTGATATTTTAAAATTACATTAGAAACCAACAACACTTGAACATTTCCATTACTAACCTAGACTGTCCAATATAACGATAAATGCTCTGTAAACGTGACCAGAAGAAATACGTTCATATAAATGTGACTGTTAGCAGTCTGTTGCAATATCTATGTATAGAATTTAGTGTACCATTTCATATAAAGTGCATATATAATTCTTTTTATCACACCAAATCTATAAATGCCTAAACCATGGTACTGCAGAAAAATGTATTTGCGTATGATATGCCAAACGTCTCACATGTTTCACTTGTAACATCAAATTGTGGATTTCTTGATACCATGAGTGCATCTGATTTGTTTAAATAAAATAAAATTAGGAATGCAATCTCAGGTGATACATTTCATAAAGTACCAATTGAGGCATCAAATATGCGTTAAACATGATGTACCTACATATTTTGTCTAAAAGGCAAATTTTGTGTAGTTCTGTAGTTCTAATAACCTTCACTCATCACTTAAAACGTTACTATTTTGTGCAGTCAGTCATCAGTAATCTGTTAATCGCATCATGAAGCTATCCATTCCGATCACGTTTTCTCCAATTCTGAATCAAAAAAAGATGAATATTTGAAAAGTATCTATAATTATTATATGTTAGCTGACCTGTTTCTCCTGTTAAGGTCTTGTGTTGTCATTAAATGTTTTATAAACGTGATCAATATCATTGTACATTATCCTTAGAGAGAGGGAAAAGAAACATAATTTTTTAACAAAAAATAATTACCATGTACTATGCCTCAACGTACAAGTGCAACATATTAATTTGCACACAATTTCTTTGACTTCTAGGAAATGAAGTGAGGTTTTAACTAAGTATGGTTCAAGTTTGTACTTGGTGCAGGTTTGTCTAGTTCGTTACGAATCATAAGAATCTCTTTAAGTTATTCTAATATATCGTATCATAAAACAAAGAAAACGTGTGAGTTTTCCATTGGTTCTGATGACATAATATTCTTCTCTTGCGGTTCTTAACTACTTGTTAACATAGTATTCAAACACATTAGACATATCGTTTGGTTTAATTGCAACATTGGATACTACCACACATCTAACTCTTGGTTACGACAATTTCTTTTTTCTCCCTTAAGATAGGTGTTAAAACGATGATCTTACTTGGTTATTATTAATTCCTCTAGGTCGACAGAACATACAAACTCTCATGCAAAGACACCAAGACATTTACTTAGTATATGTTTCTTAACGTGACTTTTCAGAATTCTTTACGACTTGAGTGTGATTTTTCTACGGTTTCGAAAGACTCCAACTTCATGGTGGTTTTCGTCTTTCTTAATCTTGATAGGTATCTTCCTTGGTTTTACAGCAACCGCTTTCGTTATTCGTGTTTTCTTCCGACGTTCAGTCGAAACAGTTCTCTTTGCAGCTTTCCGGTGTCTATCTCCCTCTTTCCATCTCTCTCTCTCTCTCTCTCTCTCTCAAGAAGCTGAACATATCTTCGTGGATGAAGTGCCATCTTTGGCTTCTCTTTGGGCAAGAGGAAACAGGAAACTTGGAGGAGCCAGACAGTCCTTTCCTGTTTGTTTCTACCAGAAATCAAACTTACATCTATTATGTACATTTTTTTTTTGTTAAAAGAGTCCATGTTGAATCTTTTTTCTAAAGGTAGATAGATTGTATACATTTTTCATAAGACTTTTAGTTGCAATATTAATCGATATTCTAGAATGTTTATTTCAAAGCTCAGAGCACTCTTAGTAAGAGAACATAGTGAATGCAATAATTTCCAATAAACAAAAATTGTTCCCAAGAAAAACAGGGTTAAGCTACATATTAAATCTTTGTCCGTGGATATATCATTTTTACCACTAAAGTTTACTCAAGTAGCATTGAGAAATAATATACATTCTTTAGTATTTCATTTCTTAAACACATTTTATTTTATTTTGTGGGTTAATCCGTTCTTTGACATGGATTCCTCTAATCCATTGTAAACAGCAATTTAGCTTTATTAATACATATAGGATTTTTGTAACACAATCTAACTAATTGTCATTTACAACTATAATTTCTACTTGGATTCTAGTTATTTCTTCGAATGAAGGAGGCTCACATTCAAAATTATTTTCAATTTTTATAGTATTCTATTTTCCTAAAAATTTGAAGGAAAATCGTGAAATCGTAAACAATTTAGATAATCTTATTTACCTGTCTGTTTTCATCACTCGTAGTTTACAGGTAATAAAAAATGATTAACTGGGTTCCATTCCTTAGAAATAAGATTTCTGTTTGTTTTTAACTAAGCATAAACATAAAACAATAGTCCTTTTAATGGCTTAACTGATTACACATAGTAAAGTGCATCGTTTGAGTGATAACTGGTGCAGTACGTATCAGTTTATTAAGCCAGAATGCAGCAGGATTTTGATGTGTTTATAGTACTCATAAGTTATGTAGGTACCTGAGAGTCAGAAGCACGTAGTAAAATTTTGGCAAAAATGAAAGAAATGCAGCTTTGTACAGCTTTCGGAAGGCCACAACGAATCGTTACTATATTTTTGTTTTAAAAAAAAAGGAAATAATGTAAATAAGAAAGTCTATTATGTAGTAAGTGCAAAATATATTTCGTGCCAGAAAGTAGTAGGTCTAATTGACTACAGTTTAGCTCTATGTGATTTCGTGTCAAGGAAAATGTAAGATCACATACGTTTTTTTGGCTCATAATTCCGATGATTTTAAAATCTGCAAGGTTATGAGAGTCGCTAAAATGGTTGTATCAGTTCAATGCCTAGTGTTCTCGGTGTACATAAACACACGCCGACTACTAATAATGTATCAACGTTATCGTAGTGTGTTTATAGCAAGGATAAAGATAAATACATTTATCAATCTATCTATTTCTCTTAGGAATGTGCACTTGGAACCGGCTTTCCTGATCCGGATCATGGAACCGCGGATTTGGATCTTGTAACCGGTTAGCTAGATCCGGTTCAAAAAATCGAATACACTGTTCCTTCAGAGCCGATTCCTTTTAGGTCCGGTTCTCGGTTCCTTCAGGATCCGGTTCCACCCACCCCTAATCTATCTAAATATAAACATGCTTGAAGAATGCACTTGTCACTACTAACAAAATAATACAGGCTACATAAGTAAAGAAACAGAACCCAGAACCTGATTAAAACTCTCAGTACATAAATATTATACTACATCGAGAAAGAGAAAAGAAATATAATTTAGGAAAGGGATAAGAGAAGGAGATTCAATCTACCCCCGCAAAAACACACTATTTTTGCGGTCCTGGAGAAAGTGTTCCAAAATTTAAATCGGGGGAAAGGTAACCAATTGCGAATACTTTAATCGTCTATAATTTGCTCATTATACTCCCTGTTTGCATCAAGTGCTGAAGAACTGAATATCAGAATGGATGAACTGATTAACGAGGGTTCGAAAATATGACTTAAAATGAATTTTAATACAACGAAACTAATGTACAATCAACATTCTGAAAAGGAAGAAATATAGCTGCAAGGAGAGAAAATCGACATATTTGATAAGTATGTTTAGGTAGGGTAGCTGAACATATCGAATGCCAAGATGCTTAGTGGAATATAGAAATGATATAAAAAGGAATTGAGGTCGTTTGGAATATTGCATTTCATTTTCAAAAGTGACCAATTTGTCTCAAATCTTGATGGTTGATTTACCTGTGATGATGTATGGTTCTGGAACGTAGACATTGGATGTGTTGGAAGGTTAAAAGTTACAGAAAGAGCAATGGAGATATTCATATTAGAAATAAGTAGGAGAGACAGGAGGACAAGTGAAAGGATTCGCTCGTAAACAAAGGGGGAAAATGTAATTAAGATTGAAATTAAGTAAAGATAGGTCGGTCGAAAGGGTAGACGAACAGATGACAAATGTTTTACATTGGATTCCAAGAGAAAAGGAATGACCTAGAAGATACGCACAATAGCAGTGTCCACAAAGGGATCGGGTCAGACTCATGCGGGTCACGGATAGAGTCGAACATATTTATTTACGGGTCGAGTCGGGTAGAAATATTCGAGTTACGGGTCTAGTCGGGTTGAGTTGAGAGCACTATAGGATGAATGGATGAAATCAAGCGTTTTCCACGAAGAACTATATGAATGAGAATAGCAGCTGACCGAGATCAGAGGAAAGAAATAGAATTTAGGAAAGGGATGGAAAATGGCTGAACATGATGGTTATAATCTATATAGTATTCAAAGATAAGTTTACGTACTGTATTTGTTTATCAGGCTGTGAGTTTTACTTCTTGACTTATGTAGCTTGTATTCTTTTGTTAGTAGTGATAGGTGCATTCTTCTTTTTTCCTCAAGTCAAATATTTACGAGCTAAACTGTAGTAATTCCCGCACGTTGTAAGAAAAGTGATTTACAGGAGAGCAATTTTTCAGAAGGAGAATCTGTTTGCAGGGAATGATAAATAATATTACATTGTAATGCTGGCAAAACATTATAAATATATGTTTCAAACTTAATGAGAAAGTACGGAAGAAAAATGAAAGTAAGTTGTTTATGTTTCTTTCTAAACAAGGGTTTGTGATTAACGCGGTTCTAGCTCTCAGATAAAGACTTTCAGATATATTATTAGCCACGTCATAAAGCCATGTCATTACATATCTACTAATTATTTAATGTTCTTTGATTCTTTTTCTTATACTATTGTAGGTTGGACTCACTCCCAAGTCTGTGGCTTTTCAAGTATCCACATACCTATATCTTTCTTCTTATTTTCTTTAGAAAGTAACGTTTTAGTTTTCGGAATAGATTTCAGCAGTACGAGGAATCTTAGGATTCGAGGTGTCTTAAGAGAGATTACAGAGATCCTTCTATTTTATCCCTTTATAGGAATCGAATAACTCTGAAATCTTTGATCAAAATACGGATTTTATATAATGTTGGCGATTTATATAACAAGGATCATGGTAATGGCGATGAAATGTATTTTAAAGTCACAATGCAATATTATGTATTAGTAACGAAATGCATTTACCTTCTCGTGCAGGGCATTGGATAGTGGATATTGGATAGAAACGGTGGGAATATCTAAGTGACTCGGAAAAGAAGTTACATGTACAGCAGGAACAGTAGAGGAAATTGTGTAAGTAGATTATAAAACTGAAAAGGACAGTCTTTATAGTATAAACCTGAGAATGGTTGATTTACCTTGTGGAGGTTAAATGTTATTTGCTTGTTACGAGATTTGGTGTTCGGATTTCATCTTGGAATGTTGTTCGGATTTCAAACAAATAAGGATATTGCAAGTTAGAAAAGTAAAAACGGGATCACAAAAGTCAATTTCTCATAAGAGCAAATTCAATGTTTGAAGACTCACAGTGAATAGTACGGCAGAATGGTAAAGTTTGTTGTTTTATACTCTAGTCGTGTCTACTCAGTACTAATTGAAATGTTGATATAATCACTTATTAGTTTCCAATTGGCAATAATTATACATTTTTTACTTTATCAACTCCTCGCCTCCTACACATTTCAGTTATGGTTTCTATACTGTGGCATTTAGAGATTCTAGAATAATACTCAGTTTGCCATGCCATAGTAGGATCGGTAAAAATGTGAACTAACCCGTGAGCTTTTCCTTGTACGAGTTCTGGAAGTGACTGACGCAGAAGACAACGGTCTGTATTTAAGAAAGAACAATTATTCAACTTGGAAAGAACAAGTCCAATTCTAACGCAAATTCATTAAACTATTCTGAAACATGCTTGAGAGAGTTGCACGTTATCACAAAGAAGTGGACGACGGGCAAAAGTTGGAGCATCAAAGAAGTTTGGCAGAATTACACACCATCGAGTGAAGACAGATCTAGGCGTAATCCAAGAAATGGTAATGAATGATGAAGATTGAGCTCCAGTACTTTGGCCATCAAGAGGAATCTCATCCATTGGAATGGATGCAACATAGATGCATATGGCATTCTCCCGAACGGTCGGTAAAGTTTAATATTGACCTCAAGAACGGATTTCGATTCAATACTGTCCTAACGTATTAAACAATACGCAGATATAGATTATTGTCGATATCGATATGTTATTGATGATGACGCTATCTACTTAAGAACAATTAATGAACAATCAATGCCATAGAAACATACCCTTATCCATTACAGAAAAATAACATGGCAATCGCATCTTTTGGGAAAGATGAAAATTAATTATTTATTTAGTGATTTCCCTGTGCATAATTTATTTACATAATTATTTTTCTTTACATAATATTACAATAAAATTTAATATAAAATCGACCCCAACGATCATTAGATCCCACTAAGGGGCAATATGCATATTGATAAAGAAAAGATCTAAAATTTACATAAATTTTGTATATTAAAATTCCTCACCAAAATATCAAGGAAGTTAGTTAAACTAACTTCTATACATGTTCCAGAAAAAATTATTTACCATTTTTTAAATTTAATTTCTGTTCTTATATCCTTTATGAGGTTTGGTAAATTATTATAAGTTTGAATTAGATTATACTTAACTCCATTTATACCATAAGTTGTTGTATTATTAGTATCAATGCTTATTTGGTTCATCTGCCTTTTATTATATGTATGCACTTGTTTTCTCTTTACTAATAACAGGTTGCTATGACTAAGTTCAGATATTGCTTTATGAACATAATTACAGGAAAAAAAACCTTTTACAGCATTGCAAACGGAACAATATTTGTCTTACAAAACAATTCCTTATTTGGATAATATAGAGGATAGCCATACACTACTATTTCTTTTGGAGCATTAAAAGTTTTTGTAATTTAATTTTATTTGTACAACCAAAATTGTACAATGTAAGAGTACATAAATAGAACAAATTACTTTAATTATATACGCATTATACACAAGAATTTTAAGATTTATGGAGAAAACATGTTTAAAACGATTTAATATTCCAACTATCGAAGCAATCGAAGCTAAATCATAAATATGAGGATCCCAAGATACATGTTGATCTATTTTCAATCCCAGATACTTTATACATTCAGATCTTTTCACTATTAAATTTTTGTGATTCATAAGACTCACAATTTCTCAGTTGAATCACTGTGATTCAATTGCTCGGATGTATAAGACTATGTATAGTGCTGGATGTGAATTGAAACGGTGACTGGAGAGTATTATGCCTACCTGCTAACCGAATTACAGGAGAAAATGTCAAGGAAAATCATTTCCGAAGATGGCTAAATTTGTGATGCTCCAACATGGCAGCTCAACAAACACAGAACCTTGATTACAATGGTTCTTGTACGTTGGGAAATTCATCTGATCTTACTCCCATCGATTTCCATTTATTTACAAAACTTAAACAGAAGTTTTGGGGGAGTTCTCTTTATCAGAAAACTTTATTGTTGTCGTAGGTGGTTTTAAATGGTTTTCTCGACGCTAAAGTATCTGCCTTCCGTAAAATGAAAACTGAAGAAAGTTCATACTAACCACCCACACTATTGAAGGTGTGATGCCTAACCTTTAATGTGTGATCGTCATTATTCAGCTAACCTTGCAGCTAATCCCTCCCCTGTTTACGCATATAAGTGTCGGATTGGTCTTCATAATAAGTACTAATCTTTATCAGCTTCTTGTACTGCAGGCATATTATTTCTTAAAATCAATGAAGCTGTTACCGCCCATACACTTCATTTTATCTGATCTTAAAATCAATGAAAACATTTTTATCTGTTTCCTGAGTACATTTCTCTTCAAAAATGATAAATCTACATTCTCATTTCATTTTAAACGAGAAAATTAATTTTGAAACTAGTCATTTCTTTTATTTTAAAGTAAATTATAAAGTATATATCTCATTTGTAAGGAAATATTTACTAAGCCCACAGTTAATATTTTCCCTCAATGTTTTACAGTCATCATATAATTGTCGTTGAGTGACATTATTTCAAGGGTTGAGATTACTACTAACGTTCGTAGTGAAGAAACTATTTAAAATAACAGTATGTACTTCTGAACATAGTAGTATGTATGTTAAGTTGGTCTAAAGTGGAAGTGCTGTTTGGATGTACTCCAATAATACAAGGCGTTTGATGGACACAAAGTCACTTAATATTAAGGTTAATTAATTCATATTAAGAAGAGGAGTAGAGTATATGCTTGGAAATCGTGTTGAAAATCAGAGCTTCCCGCTTTGAAAATGAAAGAACCTCTTAGGATCTCAAGCAAAAGAAACAAATATCGATTTGAGTATGTTCAAAGGTCAGCAGTAGTTCATTTTTGACTCAGAATGGCTGTCTGACTCCTTTTTAACAGCATTATTTACGATATTAGTCCAGACAAGTTTTACATCAATGTTTAATTCTGAAAGCATGTCGTTAAATGCAATGTCTTTTGAGCTTTTGCGATGTATATTTTGTCTTGTTAATGAAGAAAATAATATGGCCATCTTCGTTGCAGTACCCAAAAGGGAAACTTACTAGAACTAAGACATTTTTTTCAACTTGCTTTGAGACATGGTTACAATTTGTTGACACTTATAAGTACCAAGTATAATGAATTACTTTTCTCTGTCATTTTGTAACGTTTCAAGTGTAGATAATGTTTCTGCGATATCATTTTGAGCAACTGAGAGTATGGAAAACCATACAGACATAAATATGCCAAAGGCTGTTTTGTGCATTAAGCAATGTTTTGAGTATAACATAAGCAGGAAAACTGATGTGAGGATCCAGCGTCTATGGTCATAGTAATTTACATTTTAAATCACTCCTGATACTAGTTTTAGGAGTGATCTGAAACTCCCTCAATGTCCTATTTTTGCCAATTTATTTTTGATAGACCTACAAACACGTTAAACTAATTAAATAACCTCTTATTTTACATTTTTTTTAAATGCAAATGTACCTCATAAATTCAAACAAATATAATGAAATAATGCAATTCAAAAGAAAGTTGTAGAAAGACGTTTGCACAAAGAAGGCGTATTCACCTATAAGAAAGAAATTCCGGAAGAAATTACTTTGATTAAGTAATTAAGTATTACAGCGCGCATTTCAGTATTAATATAGAAGGATTCTCTTTAAAGAAAGGACGAGAAAAGACGTTATAAATTAACACTAAAGACCGATACAAGAAGTTAGAATGAGAACAAATTTCCAGGAATTCAAACTTTAATAATATGTAATTAAATTTATAATCGCTTCAAGCTATTGTACAAAAATGTTTAATAGGAAGTCAATCTTAAAGGAGATGTTCTTTTTTTTCTGTCTTGAAACTTGAAGTTCAGATTTACGTTTAACGAATAAAACATTAGCGTTCCTGGAATTTTTCTTCTTTTAAGAAAACGAAAGGAGAAGAAACAGAAGAAACGAGACATGCCTGAGGTTTATTTGATGTTTGTCTTGCAAACTTTATGAAGATAATGCAGATATAGTATTTACACTGGGCTTGTGCTAACTAAAATCCAGAATTAGAACTCTCCCCAAGATTGTTCGTGTATAATATGTAAACGTAAAAGAAAATGCGTGAATGAGGAAAAACAAAACGAGAGAATTGTCTTTTCGCTAGAGTTTGCAAGTAAGTTATTTAATATGCAATACTCAGTTGCATAAGTAATGACATTACGTTCTACTTTTCGAGTAAGGAAGACCTTAAAGGAAAGTGTAATATGACGCTGCACCAAACATTTAAACGTAGACAACACCTTACGTGTCACACTTGTGTGGTGTGTGTATTTGTGTGTGTGTAAGATTTTCTACATTTATGCAGATAAATAGGATGGCAAGAAGAAGATCAGTGGCGTACGTGAAAATCCTTCCAAATGCAAACCACAAAAAGTCACCTGATAACAGAAACGGATTTTCTACGAAAGAATTCAAGCAACATTCAAATCTTCTGCTCTCGGGGTGGCCGAGGAGTTAGCGCATTCGCTTTCTGTATGCGTGGTCACGCTTTAAATTCCCACCAGGGTTTTTTGAACGAAGTGGCGTATCAAAACCTGAAGGACCTGTCCCTAGAAACTCAGCATCTCGTTTAGTACGTTAATTACAATTCAATCCAATTTTCTCTCTTCAATCTAAAACAAGGTTGTGGCGACTTGAAAAATAAGCGTTGCTTTTAGTTTGGTGTTAACTGAAGTAATGCATCGTGACCACAACTTTAACTGTATTGCGAAAATTCATAATTGAACCGTACAGGGAAAGATGGGAGAATGTGCATTTTCTTTAAAAAAGATAAGTTTGTACTTGCAAAGGCATTCCATAATGGCAGCTAATTGCTTAAAAAGTTTCAATCCAAAAACTAAAAAAATCACCAAGTTATAGCGGTTTTAAGAATATGAAATACGTGAGAGTAAATGGGAGATTTGAACTTCAAAATGCGTTTTACGAGAAATCATCTTTCATGCACAATCCTCCTTCTTTCTCTGTACGCTTCAATTATTATTATAGTGATTTATAATGTAGGTCTAAGTCGATAAAATATTTTATAATGTACAAATCAATAATAAAACAAAATATCAGGAAAAAATCAGATTTGGGAAAATATTTAAAAATTCGGTTTAATCTTGATAAAATAAATGGGAATATAGGGGTTAGAGGCAAAGCAAGAAAATCGAAGGAATTTTATGTAAGCTTAAGTTCATTTAAACTGAAAGTAACAAAATCTGGCAGAAGCACACAGCCATATCTATATACACTATCTGATCAAAAGTATTCGGACATCCACCTGGAAATGAAGTACAAGTTTGGGCCGCCCTCCACATCTACCCCAGAGTAGACTGCCAACTGAACGAGTCAGGAGAGCAGACGGAATCCAAGGCGCTTGATTGGCGGTAGCAATATTCGGCACATATTGACTTCCGAGTGATTGTGGTGGAAGTGTAGTGCGGTGTGGAAGTGTGGAGCTGAAAGAAGAAGAGAAGAATCTCAGGATGACCCCAAATCTGCGTATATGGAGAAACTCGTTTCAACTACCGGGATCCGGACCTTCGGAGGCCATCTCCAGCATAGTGTGGATGGATAAATGAATGAACGGATGTATGAATGAATTGGGAAGAAGAATTGGATAGAAGTCGTTTAGGGTAGATATGGGATATAAAAGGGCAAAGCTTAAATTTATTATAGGGAAAGGGAAAATTCTTTAAAATAGACGAAACCCCCAAGTTCGCATAGACAGAATAAATATTTGAAGTATAAGTAATGTAATTTTCATGCAATTAGAGCAAACATATTAACAAGTATAACAACTAGGGTAACTAATAAAGCTAATAACAAAAGCTTAGAGTAGCTTAGAATAAACAAACAAGACATAAATTAAAGTAATTAGTAAAATAAATAAAACAAACTCAAAAGAATGCATGTATAAATGAGAATACAAGCGAAGATAAACAAATTAGTAGAAAAAACCACAACAGCATAAAAAAACATACATATAATAAATAATTATTAACTAAACAACTAATCGAATTGTGAAACAATAAGAGTAACAATAAACAAGACGTAATAAAAATTGTACCAATAAAAAGAAGAAGAAAGAAAATAAAGAAATAAAAAATGCCCCCCCCCCTAATCGCGGAAAAGGGGGCCCAGGTTTGAATCCGGGTACTGAACTATAAGAAAAAATTCCCAACCCCTCCCTTGCCTAACTATAGTCCATTTTATTCTTTTTATGAGTAATTAAATACGAAATTAAAATTAAAGGTCCTGCTGACTCCACACCTCGACGCCGAGTCTGGGGTCGAGGCGGGGAGACAGATACGGGGATGGCCCGCCCTGGCTTCACGGAGAACATTTTCAGTTCCCTGCGCAAATCAGGCGCCTGAAGTGGAGTCGGTGCAAAGATTGCAGAGATGCGGGGGTTGTGGAGGGTCCCTCTACAGGGAACACTGGCAGTCAGTACAATGTTTGTCTACCCTTAGCCTTAATGACAGCATACATTCTCGTATGCATACTTTCAATCAGGTGGCGGAAGGTTTGCTGCGGAATGGCAGTCCATTTCTCGAATAGCATCGAAATGAGAAGAGGTATTAATACGTTGTGTAGCACTAAGTCCCAAATATCCTAGATATGTTCTATCGGATTAAAATGAGGACTCTGCGCAGACCAACTCATTAATGGGACGTTGTTGTCGTCAAACCACCTCTCCACAATCCCTTGCAGACTGGATTGGTGCTCGGTCGTGTTGAAACACGAAGGTAATTCCTAACTAACCTTCGATTTTAGGAAAGTTCTTAAAATGTCAACGTGGTCATGTGAAGCAACTAGGGGAGCCAAGCCACCTTCAGAAAAAACATGATCACAGCATAACCAGCAGCCACCGAATTTCATAGTCGACACTATATGAATATGCTGCTGGATATGTTGCTGTAGAATCCAGCAACAACTTCCGGCAGTGTCCTGCTGTGTGAAACATGCAGCAATGAACGCTCGTAAAATACTCTATCTTCTTTTGTTTTACGTGTGGTGGTGGTTAATAACGGGAATTAGACTGTAAATAACCGTATAGTAAAATGACCCCTAAAAGAGGAAACCTAGTAAAAACATTTAGGAATTCCGAAATGATTTTGCAAACAACTAAGGAAACTATTTCTTCTGTGAATAAGTGTCTCAGAATGTAGTGTGTGTGAATGACCTTTCCAACCATGGAGAAACTGCTGACATTGGTGTTCCGGTCCACTCAAGAGCGGAGCCCACTCTCAGTAATGACTCGTGTGGGTACGGTGGACTAAACACGGAGCGGAGTGTTAACATGGTGAAGAAGAAAACATTCTTAGTATTAAGTTTTGACATTTATGTAACTAATCAGAATATTTTTTATATCTTTACAGGTTATACTGGAGTCAATGTTTTTGTGTTATCTTGTGATGTCTTGTTTTTTTGTTCTAAATGTTGAATGTTCTTTTGTATAAATATATTGAAATATTAAAGAGAAAGATAATCAATCCTCCCTTCTCAAATTTGAAACATAAGACCGGGATTACATTTTGGATGCCTGGTCCAATAAAAGTCCAGCACCATCCTAAGACAAAGGAAAACAAAGGAGCTTCTCGGACTGCCGGAACCGAGAATCTCTGGAGGTCAACATGGGAGGTCGGCCTGCACGCTGTTTGGTTGTATATGTCCCTTGAAGTTTTCAATTTACTATAACATTAGGAACAAGGGACCTAGAGATGTTCAGGAAGATGAAAATCTCGCTCACAGACTTCTTACGCAAGTATTATCGTATCCAATCACCTGACCACATTGAAAATTCCTGAGCTCCTCAGATCGTCTCATTCTGATGTCTCTCGGGCTATCTCCTGATTACTGAGCTCGCTAACTATGTGTTGCACGAGGTATATAGCGGTATTGTGTCGCTCTCTATGATAGACACACGTTTCGCGGAGTGTCCGGTTACTTTAAATCACATAGTATATATGAAAATTCGAATATCTGAAATGTTAAATTTTACTTGTGTAATATTAATTTAAGCTGAATATATCATCCCGGCATTTGCCTGGTATGAGTGAGGACAACTCAACATAGAAATGAAAGAAAATTCTGTGGTGTTTCTAATGTTAATGTGCTCTCGTGCGAAGTGTATATTATCACTCTGATGGAAAAAGTCACTAACTAACATTTTACATTAATTAAGTTGAGAATTCTTCCCTGAGGAGGAACACCTCTGCACTGTAGTTAATGACTACTACTATTCAGTTTCTATGCTAAAATACAATCATTTTCAACAAATGACTTTTTCTACATAAAGTTTGCGGGAAGAAGATTAAGGAAAGCCAATTAAAACAAAATAATCGATAATGCAGTTAGTGACTTTTTCCTCCAGAACGGCGAATTATGTGATTTCATGCTTTCGGTAGCTTCCCCGTAACTATACCGCACCTCAATGTCGGTATATATGCATATTAAGAGAAAGAGACAAAGAGGCAAAGGAGACAAAAGAACAGGAACAACTAGACTGAACGATGGAGATATGCAGATATCTGCATGTGTATGCAGATATATACAAACAGGAAACCAAAAGCATTTTCACTAACCAAATATTTTCCAATTTTCAGCACAATTATATCTTTACAAAATTGTCTTCAGTTAGTCTGTTCTATACAATAGAGTTTATTGAATCATTAGATCTATTCACGTTTATATGTATTGTCCTCCTGTATGCATTTCGAGCTGAGCGAGAAATTTGTAAGGGTTGATATTACATACAGTATAACATTTCATGCAACAAGTAACAAAAGCAAAAGTATCATACATTACATTGTAAATATGTTGTATTTTACTTGAACAGAGTACAGCTTATGCAAGAGTGAAAATACATACTGTGTTATATACTTGGTTTTTCCAACTTGCTTTTCTACACAGCCTCACATTTATACATGTTTGTTCATTACTACCTACATAAATGATTCAAATATTTCGTGTCGGCCTACACATTTCCTCTACCTGAGTCTCTCTCTCTCTCTCTCTCTCTCTCTCTGTGTCTATCTCTCTCTCTCTCTCTTATTTAATCATTTATTTCTGTGCAATACTCAACTGCTATCTCTTTATATTTGTTTACTCCATCTGTTGGTTTGTTTTGATGGTAACTAAGTCTGTTGTTGCTAGGTTTATATCCGAGAATTTCATTGCGCTTCATATCGAATTTTCTGTTATTGATTTCTTTTTATACTTTTTTTCTTTTAACTGCATTAGTAATGAGATTTTAAAAAAAAATATATGAATAGAAATAAAATTTAGAAATTCCTATCCATAATGATTGCACGCAAACAAAAAAACATATTAGTGATCGTTCACAATCATTTTATGTAACAAAGCTTACAAATCACAACACAACTACTTAATGTAATGTATAAAGATAGTTTGATAATTAGACAGGCTAACGTTTGTACGATCGTTTGAACGCGTTTTTCTAAAAAAAATTAAAATGATGGCCTTAGAATGATATCTTTTTATATATTTTCAAAAACGACCTCAGATTTGGCCTGTCACACAAGTAGACCGCGGATCTTTAGGTAAAAACCTATGACAGTTTTGTCCTTAATACCTAGTTGAAAATAAAGTTGTATATACTGTATATTTTTCATGAGAAATTATACTAAAATCCACCAATGTTATAATACCTAAAATGCATATTTTAAAGTTACTGCATATTTGTGCCAATTTTACACAAAACATAATTTTGTGCCGTTTCCACCGATGTTATGTACGTCTAAGGTAAGTAGCGAAATTCTAAGAACGCCACCGGTGCAGTGAGCTACAAAATGTCCTCCCTTCCCCGAAATTACGATTTTTTGGGTAAAATTCATATAATTTTATGCAAATATACATGTATTCTACGTAAATTTCTCATCCAGACGCATTTCGTACATCCTCTCCAGTAAGCGCTGCTTCCCTTAGATGTATGTTACACAAAGGTATCGATTAAATATGTCTTTATCAAGTGCTGTGTTTACATATATTTATATCTATCATGTGTTGGGAATTTTGAATTTGAATTTTTATTTATGGCCTTTTGTCATCTCAAGTTCAGGTCGAAATAGGGTAGAGAAGAGAATGTTGTACGATAGTCAGGCATGGTCTAGTTCATTTGCCTGGTGTAACTAAGGAAAAACTCTGGAAAAATCTATCAGGTACTTTGGATCGTTCCCAGGACCTTCCGAATACTAAGTAAACGGTCTACCAACTGAGCTGCGGCCACTCGGTGTGTGTTATTAAGTTCGAGTATGTAAGTAAGAAAGTCACACCTCAGTCAACGCAAGAACAATAATCCAACCTAACGTTTTAAAGGAGACCGTCGATGCGATATTGGGTGCAAGTGTGAAACTTTAACACACAGCAGGTCTACCAAAAACAAAAAAGTATCAAAACACCTCTTCCCACATAGAGAGCGTATCTTTCTGATTAGCTTCCCAAACCTGTAAAATAACAGTCTAAATATGACTTGTGGTAATTAGTAGACAATTAGAGTTTAGACATTTATAGGCTTTGCTTTATTTTATTTTAAGAGCCTATTTTTAACTTTTAAGATGGGCACAAAATGTAGGTCGAATGGGGGAGAAATGAAGACTATATTCCAATGCGCTTGTTAAGTCGGAGGGGAACAGACCGCTGGGAAGACCGCGACGACTTTGGGAGATCATATTAGAAGGGATCTTTGAGAAGTAAGTGTCTATGATGAAAACTAGATTGATCTCGATCAGGATAGAATCTCATAGAGAACATTTGTTACTGCGTCGATGAACTTGCGAGTTCGCTAAGCCATAGAGTAAGTAAGTAAGTAATCTGAGATTTTAAAGTACCTATTTTAGGTACCTAAAACTTAATTTATAGAACCTAAATACCCGCGGTCTAAGGTATAGGTACAAATATAATCTGTAATTAAGTATTGTATATTTATGTGTAATTTATTCGGTAATATAATTAATTTTGAACTATTTTATATGTTAATTTAGAAATAACCTTAGATTACTTTTAGCACATAAACTGTTTGGAGAAAAGTGGAGTTTCAGTTTTTGAAAACCCATTAGATTAACATCATTCCTTTTCAAGTTCCTATTTTTTACATAGCGAATAAGTACAATCGATACTAGAAACAAACGTACTATATGTATTATATATGAACCAAAAACTACAACAGAACATCCCAGGAGACTTTGGAGAAATTCAAGCTTATATTGCAACTGAAACTTATGTAACATGTTTTATGCCATGTACATTGGTGCCAGTAAGTTTTGCAGCAGAGGCTTTGATGTGTAGTTAAAATAGTAATTGCAATTTTGAGGACTGACAAATCATTACTAACATTTATACGAACAGACACTCCACTATGGTACTTAGTAGTATATGAATATTAAATGTCAGGGTGAAATTTTCTATCTGAGGCTTTATCGATAGGACTGTTAACCAACCAATGTTCCGAGATACAAATGATATGTGCAACTTTCAGTTCTTTACTAAAGAGAATACCAAAATATTTTAATTTATTTCCTAATTCTTGTACATTAAGATTATATATTAATTTAAACAATCTTAGTCATTAGTTGTATTTTAGGTATATTTATATTGATAGTTGATCTTGAAATGAACTGCTTGGAGAACAAGAAATGCAGGAAGATAAGTTTAACGAAATATTGCTTTTCCAGCAGATTGTTTGTTCTCTTTCCCGAAAACATTACCTTTTTTCACTGTAGCTTTGCCGCAATTTCCTTGTAAACTTGGATGTCGGAGAAGGGGAAGACACAAACCTGGAATTCTTCTCCATCGCCTTCATTCTTTCTGCTCCAGCTTCGAGAGAAACAACTTGTGGACACTGACAGAGCTTGTTTCTAAAAGGGTGAGAAGATGTGCAGGTTGCTGTATGCCAGAATCTTCTGGTTCTTTTTCCAGTTGTGAATATAGTATACATCTAATTATTACAAGTTTCAACTTTGACTGTTTATATGACGAACTTAAAGTATTATGAATGCTCTTGAACCATAGATATGGTAATACCACACGAAACAAAATCCGAAAATTCCAGTTTCAACTTTGTATGATAATTATGGTTTTCCTTGTAGAGAATATCTTATTAATATTTTCATTTCATTTATTCTTATTTTGAATGGCGGAGTTAAGGCATAACCTTTTCTTCCACTTAACCATTTAAACATTCTACATAAAATTTATATTATATAAATAATTAAACACTACAAAATGTATTATTGAACACTACAAAACAAACAAAAAATGGACACTAAAATTCATACTATATCAACTACAATTAAAAGTGAAGAAATATATAATATTACAATCATAATGTGATTACTAAAAGAGAGAAAAATACTAACTAGAGAGTAAATATAATAATAATAAAAATAATGATGATATATAATATAGTTTCGTGTTGATCTGTACACTCGTGTGTCTAGTGAGTCAGAGGAAATTGTGACTGTGATAAAAAGCAATTAAGTTTGCTTTATATATTTATATTTATATACTTATATTTATATATATTTATATTTATATGCTTGTTAAATATTTTGTATGTTAAGAATAAAAATAAATTTTATAATATTGAAAGAAAATATTACTTTATGTTCTACGAATAGCTTGAATATGGCACTATAGTTTCTAATGTTGACGTTTGAAATTTCTGTAAAATGAATTGCATTGCTAATTTCGACATTTATTCCAATTTTTGTCAAGAATTTCTGGTACATAGAAATTCCTTCTTTGGAAGTAGAAACTGGAAAACTATTTTATAGAACTTCCTCATACCAATAAGCTGGCGCACTAGTATTACACAAATAGCAAATTCACTGAAAGGTATAATATGAAGTCTATATCTTATCGGTACTATAAAAACCAGATTATGAAATTGAAAACCAATGGATGTACAAATGAACTGAACGAGGTTTGGAGAGGTAATATCGCTCTTATTATCAGAGCATCACACAGATAAAGGTCGATATCACAATTAAATATCATTCTCTCCAAAGGTTTATTCAACACGATATTTAGCGTTTCATTGGTAATACAGCTTTGAATACGCCGTTGAGAAGACGGGAACTCAGTGATTGTAAACCGTGAAATCAGTATGTGTGTTACTGGGGTATGTAATATAATTCTTACGCTGAAGTATCGCACTGAAAAAAAATAATAAATCTTTTCTTCTACTATTTTTCAACTACTATATAAACAAAACTGTTTTAAATCTCAAAAGATGGAATTTCGAAAACATGGCATTGGGGCAAGTATCTTGTATACATTTGTCTTATAGCACTAGATACGCTACAGCTTATTTCGATATCAGGTCCAGAGGAAGGTACGCTCCACATCTAAAGCGTTCATGAGTATGATTTAAACTAATCTTGAATTATAATATTAAATAGTTGTAGTATTGTACCGAGTTACCGTAGCTCATTGGTAGAGCGTTGGCTTAGCATTGGGGAAGTCGAGGGTTCAATATCAGCGGCCGACAATCCGGACTGAGGTTTTTGAAGGATTTTTCCTAATATCCCCCTCCTATATCCCGGCCTGAGCCTTAAATGACTAAAGATCGTTAATAAAATTCAATTCAGCTCGAGTATGGTCGGAAGATAGACATTGAAATAAAATGAATTCTTAAGAGAAGCAAATTTCAATATACGACATTAATTTTATTAATATGATTTGAATATGTTGTTGGAAAATGTTTAATTTAAATCTCTAGATTTAGAAAAGTTGCAGTGTGTTTGTCCACCTCAATTTTATCTTTTATACCTGTCATAGTAATTTTATAAGATCCAATTCCAGTTTGATGCACAATATTTCAATCACGTTGAGATTTATTAAAAATTCTCCTATGGTTCCATATAACGCAATTGCTTGACAAAATAAATACGCAATAAAATTAAAACATTGAAATCGCTTACTATACAGAATAAAAATGAATTTGTGTTCTTTTTCCTTTTCTCCTCAGGATAGATTTTAAGTATGTAGGAACCTTAATACATGCCTAATATACGAGCTTCCACAAGTGTTAAAATTCAGAAAACCGCTTTTAACTGTACTTCAAAACACCCTCCCATTCAAATTAAAAAATATGTGTTCTGAAAATAGACAGGAAAAAAATTTCAAGTCACGGAATTCAGAGTCCAATTCAATCGATAAAATCTCTTACCGGTTACGTTCCATGCCTTAAATACTTTTCATCTTTAACTTTGCCATTTGTCTCTTTTTTGTCTTCTAATTTTCTAGATTCCAAATTTATCTGCGACGACCTGGTTCAATAATTTGTAATTTGCGTGAGAAAACAATGAGGAAATCTCATTCAAAAAGAGAAAGAAAAAACTTAATCTTGGTCCGAATGACGAACTTAACCTATCGTTTATGTATGCGCGCATAACAGTACTGATATGTGGGTTGCCTAACAATCAGGCGTTGTAGAATGTTTCCAATCGCAGGAGTTGTTTCTGAATAGAATAGAACATTTTTGAACAGCTTTGATGTTACGTAGTTGTTGTAAAACAAAGTTTCTCAACGTGGGGGTCGCGACCCCCAGGTAGATCACGGGTTGTGAGCAAAGGGATCGTGAGGTGTGTCAGTGTATTCAATAACCTCTTGAATGTTTCAATACACACAAAATGAAACGAACCCGCTTATATTATACAAGAAAAGTACTTTTGTGGGTCGCCGACCAAAATACATGGTAAAGGTGGATCGCGGCATGAAAAGGGTTGAGAAACGCTGTTCTAAAGGTTATATGCTTGGAAGTTAATCTACAGCCATGTTAGTTATATTGAGGATGCTGGAAAGTCAATTTCGTAAAGCTATAAATGATTTCAATTCAGCGCTTTGTTGGTAACTATAAACGGTTTCAAAGCGATAGCACGAATTCGGAATTTAGATTGATGTTAAACTATGCATTAATTTTGGCACTTGAAGTTTATGACCTAACTCGGTAGTCAATGAAATATGGTAGTTTGATTTTTGTCTTACCCTGAAACAACATACTAAATGGGATATAAATTTGACAAGTTATTCTCAGTTAACTATTATTAAATTACGAAAATTTGGGATTTATTTTAGAAACATGCGGTATGTAAAACTAATAAAATTTTCACCATTCCAAACGAAGCCTTGAGCATCAAATTGTATTAAAATTTGCTCTACAGTTTGCAAGATATGTTGACTAAAATCATAGACAAATATTATGATTTCCACAGGAAATTTGTCAGGATGCGTAATGGAAGTGAATAAGAAAGCCGAGAAAATGATTTCAACTACCACAGTTTCTTGTGTTCGTCGCTTCTTCTTTCAATTATTCCTTCGCTCTACTTCCTCTCGTCGTTGATATTGCTCTCTCCTTTGATGTAAAGTTTCCAAGAGCTCAAAAGACGTTTTGCCAACTTCCATGGTTACTAACTTGTATTGGACAGAAGTTGAGAGGAAAATGGTGAGAAAGTTTAAGTAAAGAAATACGTGTGTAGGTTGGAGAGGTAGGAGAACAGTGGGGGGAGAGTAGGAAGGAAGGAAGACTAGATGTTTTAAAAAAAAGATCTGGAACAGCGTTAAAGCCCTTCTGCGGGAACGTTACAAGTTGTGAAAGCTTCACCAAGAAAGCCAAAAGAGAAAAGTCAGTATAGAAAAAAAAAACAGGATGGGACGGAAAATTGAAAGGAGAAAAAAAGAAAAGAAGAACTTAGAAAGCTGTGTGATGGAAGTTATAAGATCTGTTGTACAAAGCCAGTGAGCAATTGCAAGTTTTGGTATGAAGGAAAAAAATATGACAGGATCAGAACAAGTGTTCCCTTCTTCCGTAGGTGTTCCCTTCTTTTTCTTATCACCACATACATTTTTAATAAGTATTTCTATCTTCAGCCAGAGAATGATATCAGGACGTTTTTATAAGAATATACAGTATTTATTCTGCAGCTACTTTACAATTAGGTAGATATTTATTGATTTGAGTTATTGATTCAGTTATTATTATTATTATTATTATTATTATTATTATCATTACCCTCTCTCTTGTTTATTTTTTTCATTTGATTTTATCATTGTATTTGTACAAGAAACAT
>JAGDQP010000119.1:117735-158770 GCA_022664845.1 Lepisma saccharinum
ATATATATTCTTTGTATTATAACTGTATTTTAATGTGTACGATCAACATCAAGTGGCCCCATGGCTGTATGTCTTCTTTTCCGAAATATAGAACAAGAAATAAATTATTATTATTATTATTATTATTATTATTATTGAGGTCCTAATCGAGCTGGTTAACTTCTAAGGACAAAACTTTTTGGTGAAGTGTATTTTAAACCACTCCGTTCAACGAACGACAACAGAATTGAACCCGTGACCTCGCCCATAGAAAGCGAGCATGAAAATCTCTCGGTCAACCAGAGGCTATTTAACGATTTGAATTAAATTTTTTAGATAGGCAATATGATACCGTTGGTTATGATTTTCATACTTCAATTTTCATATTTGCACTTTCTGAAATCGTAGTTTAGTTGGATAAATAGTGATTCTGTTATATGTGATTTCAAATTGAAATATGACAGCGAGCTCTTTTTGGGAATGTAAATCAACAGCATTTTAGGATAATATAAAGTATGTTGTCCAGTGTTTCAGTATAATTATGTGTGTCTAGGCAATATGGATGAGAAGAAATGAATATATTATCTTGACCTGAACCTAAGTAATGATAGTTGTTTGTATAGTGGGTACAGGAAGCTTAATACTTATTCAGCTTGTGTAACTAATAACTTCTTTTGTCTGTATGTGTGTTTTATGTTTAAAAAAGGCGCCATTCAATATGACACACTATGAAAACATAACACATACGTACAATTTCATTCCGAACTAATGAATCCATACTTAGGTTCAATTGTATTTTACCTCTACCTGTAATTAGATTCCGTTACAGTTTAAGTCTTATAATATTTATGCCGAAGTTAAGATCTTGAATTGTGGTTCAAGGAACTTATGAATATAAGATTTTAAAAGAACGAATTTCCGGCAATGTTTGAACAAAACTGAACAAGATTGAAATTACACTTTACATGAAAATTAAAACATAATTCTTGAATTAAGCTATTGAAGGTCCTTTTGTATTTGGCCACATAAAATTAACGCCACTAAGCTCGTCCCGACAGAAAGGATAAGTTCAATCAACTTGATTAAAATGATACCACTGAAATTCAAAGATTGTCGATTCTAATGTCAAGAAATGTTCTACAGTGAACAATATATGAACTCTTTACTTCATCAGAAGAACAACAGCTCTCAAAATATACGAAAGGTACTGCATTTGAACAGTACGAAAGTTCTTAAATCCGATTTTAGTATATACCTAGGTGTGAAGAATGTTACCATTTTGGGAATTAAAGGTCAAAGTTTTTAAATCATGAACAGGTAGTCCAAGTAGATTCCTCAAAACAAGATCTTAGTAGGTTCTTGAAAGTGATTAGTCTGACTCAAAATATTTCCCTTTCATAAACTGTTCATATCACCTAAACATATTAAAATCACGCATTTTCCTCCAATACCAGATAAATATTAAAATAATTTACTAGTTACTATTATGAGTCATGGAAAAAAATTAGCGAAAAAGTGACGTTTTGAATGAATTTATCACACTTTGCTACAATTTGAAAAATCACACTTTTGACGTAAAAAGTTAAAGATATGAAATAACATGCTTGTATTTTACTTTGGCACCTCTTTTTACCATAAACACTCCAAGAAATCCTTTGTAAGATAAATTTTATTGTAAAAAAGAAGACAGCGCCTAATACAAATATAAAGAAGACACTTTTCTCGTAAAGCTACTAATCTTACACCGCCATTATTGCATGTCCTTATTTTAAGAAGAATATAACATTATCCTTGTATAAATAATTTATGGAGACAAACAAAGATAGCAAAGATCGGTATGAAACAAGACAGTTGCTATGAATGGAAATTTAAGTTTTCAACGCTGTTACTGGAGAGAAATATATTCAAGGACAAACACTTGGATAAAGTGGTATGTACAGTATATTTTGTATCACTCTTTACAGCACTGAAAAAAAAATAAATACAAATACTGAAGTAACAGCTATTCTATGACATATTTCAATTTATTATCCTGACTTTCCTATTTACATATGATGTATATTCCCATCCTGTGAAAATATTAAGTTGTTCACAAAAGAGAGTGAGAAAATATTCATCGTTACTTTTGAAGAAGAAAGCACACATTTCCTATTTTTTTAATACTACAAAAAATTGCCGGTTTCTAAAAGACCCACATTATCAAATGATTTATTTAGATACATTTTCTATTACGTGAAATTTACAATTAAATAGCCATAATAATTTAAAAAAAACTCAAAAACACTTCTTAATTGTCCACTTTATAATAGTGTAAAGAATGAATGCAATTTGAAGCGATAAATGTGGTATTTGAAACTAAATAACTACTTAGAATAATAATTTATTGCAGCTTTAGCGTATTCTACTTTATGGCTACTGTTTTCATATTTGACTATTACCTACATCTCGATGCTATTGTATTATTTTGTATAGGGTACGTTCAAATTCAAAGACAATTTAAACTACAATATCAATACTTACATTCATGAAGAAACATTGCTCTTTGCTTGAACTCAAAAGGAAAACTAACGATATTTACCTGAAAAAAGAACAAGAAAAATTTTAACTATATTTATCAAACCTCCAATTCATTTACAAGACTTACAAAACTAAGAAAATTAGAATAATTTATATAACGATATATATAGATGAATTGGGTCAAGAAAGAAAAGCGGAAAATTTCTGATTCGGTAACAGCCGTTTCGTTACTTCATAAATTAGTTTTCACACACACATATAGAAGTCATATCTAAAGGGTAAGCATACAAATTCATTGTAATCGTATATCGTACTCTATCGTGTATTAAGAAGATAATTTCCATTCGGGAAATTACAATCCTTTCCCTTTCGGTCAAATTTTGACACAAGCCCTTTTAGAACAAAGCCACACAAACACATGTACCAAAAACAATATCGGAGTTACAATTTGTATAATATTTCTTACTTACAGTATAAAAATATATATAATAAATCATGTCTGATATGCAACAGGAAGGTACAAAGTTTTTAAAATACACGTTACAAGTGCTCAATATGGGCACTCTTTATTATACTACCAACCTATATCCCTGTTATTTCCTCACTCTCGTCAACATGTCCGGTTTAATGGACGGAACAATCTCAACAATGCCGTGTATCAAGTCCTTGGAAAGTACTGGCGGCACCCGATCGCATGGTGTGATGTCAGGAGACTTTGAAGACCATGGGAGCAGGGTATGTCGTATGGGTTTATGGCCCGTTCTTTTCCAAAAATAAATAATTACAGGACATGCATGCGTGCCTTTATGTGATCCCTCAGATGCATGATGGAGTAGAAAACTCCATTTTGCAAGGACCAAAGGTAGCAATGACAGGGAAATGGTCACGGCATATAAGGTCGGGTAAAGGCAAGGCGAAATACGAACTGGAGAGTTTTATGAGGCAGTACACAAGATGCCGGGCATGAGAGCCAGGCTGACTGAATAAGACGTTACAAGTGCTCAATATGGGCACTCTTTATTACACATCCAACCGATATACCTGTTATTTCCCCACTCTCGCCATGTTTCGGACGGTAATATTAGGCGCCTTGAAGTACGGGGCAGAACTAAGGGGAAGAGGCTACCCAAATACAAGTAAAATTCTATAAGAAGCTATTGGGAGTCAGTGTAGGCACGGCTAGTTGCGGTGTTTTCAGGAAATGGGGTGTAAATAGGGAGGAAATTATGTTGAAATGACAGGAAATAAAGTACTAGGGAAAATTATGTGATCTGAACAGTCACGCATTAAAAGTGATTGCATGTATCATCAAATGGAAGAGGGAAATGAAGGGCAGTGGGTAATAATAAAGGTAAGAAGCAAGTTATATAGGATAGGTATGGGTTGGGTATGGGAAGGAAGGAGGATAGATAATGTAGAGATGCAACAGGTGAAGGAGCGAATGGCGGATATAGAAAGGCAAGAGATCATTACGGAGTGCAATGCGAAGGTATCCCTGAAATTTCATGGGCAGATGCAAAAAACGTGGGGAAGGGCTAGGTATATCTCGGTGTGTGAGAAGAAAGAAATGGGGAATTGCATGGATTTGATTAGGTGGTTGGAATCAAATCCGAAGAAATAATGAAGAAGGTAAACCATTATGTCCACTATGTGGTGAGGAGGACAGCGAAAGACATCTTCTTTTCGTGTGTAAGAGAACAGAGGAAACCAGATAAAAACTTCAGGGAAATCTGACTGAGAGTGAAATATTAGGGGCAATAAGAGGGGAGGGCAGGGTGGAAACGAAGACTATAAAAGCAGTGGGGCAGTATACCACTATGGTCAGGGAGGAGCTTTGGAAGGAATTGGGGTTGGCAGGATAAATTATGAAATTTGAAGAATTATGTAAAATGTTTATTTGTCTCTCTGTGTGTTAGCTTTGTGTTATTTTCTATTTTCAATTCTACTTATTATAATCATGTGTATTGTGCACATAAACCGTATTAGTGTGTATATTCAGATATGGAGAAAAGTTGGAATGTGAAGATAAAATTTAGAGCAAATGTGAAGATTTGAATGTTGTATATAAAAATGAGATGTAGAAAAAGGTGTGTACAACATTTGGTTCGCATTGGGAAGAATTAAAAAATATGAAATATGAAACAAGTAGTACCCTTCCCTATTTTTCACGGTAAGTTTGAAATTGGTTGAATATTTTTTTCCACCATCATCACTACCTGCTTTTAGAAACAGCAAAATCTTAACAAACTGAACTATGGCCGTTTACACCTTGTAAGCCACAATAGTATCTATGGAGTTGAAATTTGATGAATTCATTTAAAACTTGAGTTTAAAGAAGGGCAGATGACATACAGTTGTACCTTATTAGATGATGCGACCAGAAAAAGTTCCTTGAAGACCTTACTAACAAAGAACACAAAAACAGCCAACAAAATTATAATTGTAAGATGAGGTTATTGACTTAAGACTGCCACACCCAAGTTCAAACTATGTTCATTATTATCTAGACTGAAAAAAATAGGTTTCACGGCACATTTTGGGTGTCAAATACATAGTTCAAGGGGTAACGTTCTGGACTTCATATCGGCAATGGGGATGTATGTGGCTTGAGCCTCACTTTAGATATCCTGTTTGAAATTTCTCCACCGATTTTCTCAATCACACAAGGCAAATCGACGGGATGGTACCTTATCTCCTTCCCCAATCCTCAGACCAACTCCTACCTTAGACCAACTCCTTCACCAATCCTGTTCCTACCCAATCCTAATATGTCAAAAACTCGTAAATAAATCCAAATTTCGGGCTAAGGTGGAGTCGCAGAGCACTGGCCTCTGGTGTGTGACGTCCTTAATTCAATCCCGGCTCGGGTCATGTAGGCTTTGTGGTAGGCATACACCGTGAATGTGGCTTTTCTAGGGTTTCTCCTGTTTCCTCCCACGTTCTTCATTCCACCAGTTATTTCATTATTATCCATTTGTCTTGGGCCAAAGTTGCTTAAAGGCCATAACAATATACTTAAATTAATCCCAATTTAGCGTATTAAAATGACAGGGTGGCCTGGGTTCAAACCCCGGCCAGGACGCTGGAGACTTTTCCCGTAGTGTTACCATGTCTGGCGCTCTGAGTTTCACTCAGCCTTCTACCAAACTGAGAAACATAGTGTCCTTAGTACTCCTGGGAACCTTGGGAAGGTAAAGGCAGTCGGACGTTTGTCTGACCACCCCACCTTACTTCGTACTGTAAGTCGAGAATATATAGGGCTCTACCTCCACAACCCTCATGCGCCGTTCACGATTCGTGTGTAACGCACAGGGGATAGCTTTATTTTCTTATTTTCAATTGTATTTATATTTCTTCGGTATAACGTGGAAATATATAAAAAAATATGTATATATATTAATAACTTCTCCAAAATTAATGCTAAGAGTAGGTAGGTCGTAAAATAGTTGCATTTTAAACTCATATGATATATTGTCTCTGAATTTGAAAAATCTGCTATGTGCATTCTAACATTTTTTTTTGTTTTGTTTTTTCAGGAAAGCAATAAAATATGTTTTCGAAGTTACCTGTTGCTTTTGCTTCGATGTGAATTGCAGTGAGTAATGGAATATCGATTAAGAAGTACAGTCAACTTAATATCTTATTCAATTTCAACCAGGAAAAATATTGTCTTATATTTCACGCCATCCGTGTAGCCGTGCGGTCTAAGGCATTAGGCCAACGACTCTAACGTCCCGGGTTCAAGTCCCAGCGGAGGCAGGGGTGTCTTTAAACTCGAACGTGACGGATAATCGTTTAGGGCCGAAGTCAACAGTTACTAGACTGGTCCATATAAAATAAAGTTTACCAAAATTTTATCTGATATATTTCACATAACATGAATTACGAAACCAGGCACATAGCAGATATTGTTTTTTCAGTTTAAAACTGTTGAATGAAATAGTTTACACATAGCTGTGATAAGGGGAACTCCTCTCTCGAATCACACCAAAACTTAATTTCGGACTTTTGAGCACATAGCAGGTATTGCAAATACAGCCATTTGGTCACTTGAATACATATGAACAGAGAGTATGTGTGCTGATATAGTGGTCTAAATGAAGATGCCACACATTTCGGTCTAGTAGCTACTCTGCAGTAATTAAAAGAGAACAGAACACAACATGGATATGGATGGGACTTTAAACCCAATATATTTATGGAAGATGTCCACTCATTTTGGGGGAAATGCCTAATACATTATAATTAAAATTTATGACAATAATAACGACATTTAAATGTGAAACTTCATGTTTACATTGTCTATAATACGACTAAAATGTTTGAAGAAGTATGGATATATTTCCACCACTTCAGAAAATATTTGTTACAATGACCATCTTGAAGACTTCTTGAGAGCGCAGATTTCTCTCCCTTGTGATTGTGACTAATAATGGACCATGTGCCAATTTAACCCAGAAATGTATATACATTTTGTGTGAAATAGAAATAGTGCTTTAACTTATAGCATACATTCTATTAAACATGTACCAAGTAGCCGTAGCTAAGTTAATAGAGCGCTTCTTATTCGGTAGGTCTTGGGTTCGATCCCCGTGATGGACATCTTGAATGAAGTTTACCCAGGGTTATCCTTAGTCACGCAAGATTAATGCTGGGATGGTGCATTCAAAACTAGACCCTAGCCGGCTTATCTGCCACATCCTTACTCACCCCTATTCCAGCCTGAGCCATAGTTACCTAAAGGCCATACATGGAGTTCAGATTCTAATGAACACGTATGCCCTTGTATAAAGCTATTCTATTCAAGAAGAATAGTTCAGAGACAAAAGTATCTACTATCAAACCAGAAAACAATGAAAACAATCCATTGCATTTAAGTAGTGTTCATCTATTCCCACCTTCAGGGTAAGACGTCACTTCATCTGTTTCCTACCATACACATAGCTTGTTTGTGATACAGTCTAAACAAGTACTTGACATTCAAAACTACTTTATTCAAGTGCATTTTCTGCTCTGTCATGGATGCATACACTACTGTACGCATCTTCCCCAGATAGGCATTTTCTCTCAATCCCCTCTTACTATATACAGTAATAGAAAGAGTCAGGAAATTTAAGCAATAAATTAGTTGCTTTAAGAATTGTTTACTCTTATGAGCGTTACAATCATACCACAGTTACTCCTTAACCTCCTTATCAGTATATGAATTATTTATATCCAATGTAGCAGTATAATTCTTTATCAGGTTAAAATCACAATTTTATGTTAAATATGTACACTTGCAGAGAGTACTCAGATAAAATTGCAATTAGACTGTTTGTAATATGGCCAAAAGCAGGAAGAATAAATTAAAAACAACACATGTATGTTAATTTCTTTTGGAAATAATATTCGTTAGATATGGGTTCCAACAATACCCAGTTTACTCGATCTATCAATCTTGACAGTGCATTAGTTGTCACTTACTGTGTGCACAACATGGAAAGTATTTGTTAAATATTGATTTTTTCATCTTATTATTCGCATTTTATTTGCCGCTTCATTGAGAGACACTAAAGTATGGGGATAAAGTCAATACGCCTTGAAGGTGGTATAAATCAAGATAGTGAACAAGAGACAAAGAGAGAGAGAGAGAGAGAGAGAGAGAGAGAGAGAGAGAGAGAATAGTTTAGTAAATTACAATCTGCAAACATTTTGCAATTGCACGTCTATTGTTAATATATACCTCTTACTTTAGTCAGTAATGCAATAGATGTAAACAAGGATAGTTTATGCATTCTGCACCAACACCCGCGTTAGGTTTCTAGCATAAGTAGCAAATGAGAGATATATTTAAAAGTATATTAACAAAAGTACATTTCAGGTATATCCATGACGACTGTTACAGTGATATACTTGCTGATCAATATAAAACACTAGCACATATTTTAATCAGTTACTATTCCTTATATTTAACATGAATGAGAGCAATAAATATTAATTTATTAGTTTTTGAAATTTTATGTAGCACGAATGTGGAAGGAACTGCGAACGATCCCAGCAGCTATCTGTTCTACTGACTGAGATACTTTCGGGGAATTTCCCCAGTCATACGAGGTGAATACCGGGATTGTACCTTCAAACGAAGTCCGAATCAACTCCCTTCCCAAATCCTCTCATATACTATTCCGACTTGAGACATAGATGCGTAAAGAGCCTAAATACAATGTAATTTAATTCAGTTTAATACCAATGAGTCAACAAGAAAATTAGTTAAGACTAGATCCAATCACTTTCTACGTACAATCAATATATTAGTATTTTCTCTTTGTTGCAAATCTAACGAAGAATCTTTAAACCGGAATATGCCAGTCTTCCAATTCTTGTAGCAGGGTTTCCGCCAGGATTTTCAGTTTGGGGGGTGTAAAGTCAAAATTGGGAGGGTGTAAGTGAACCTTCGTGCGGTTTCTATCGATTTTTACAGTAAAACAAATCTAAGTTGGGAGTGATGTCGAGAAAATGGGGGAAAACACTCCCCACAGGGGTTTCTGGCGGAATCACTGCTTGTAGTCTTCCAAGTAGGGTATTGTACACAGACAGACACAAACGAACATAAACAGACATTATAAGAAAATAAGTAAATAAAAAATACAGAATTCTTACGTCAAGAACGAAACAACATTAGCGAATTCCTTGTGTACTTTTCGGGTATTGGTCTCTAGGCTTAACGATCTACTTTGGGGTATTGGTAAGTACTCCCCTCTTTAACTAGGCTTTAATGTTAGGTAAGATAAGGTCGTATTAGGTTAAATTAGGTAATGCTGTTATAAAATCCAGAGAATTTCTTCGAGTCCGTTCTTACCTTTCCTTATTAAATTACTTTCCAGCATAGCTTCCGAAGCGTTGTCACCCACTGTAAAATCTAACGACTGCCTTATGTTATTTTTTTAAAAGAAAAAGAAGATAACCTAATGCCTCTTCTTCAACAGTTGTTTCGAAGATGAAGAAAAATAACAAGAGAGAGAAGTGAAAATATATAACAAACTGTCACCTTATAATGACCGTTTGACATTTTCCTTCTAAAATGTTTTAACTCTCAAGCACACACTAAGTCAACAACATGTCAATCGTCTAGACGAAATAAGATGGTGTGAGGGAGACTAAATCCAATGGGGTAGAAATCATCCAACTGAAGAAAAGGAAAAGTATCCAATTTCCTGTATATTCTTTCTTTGCTGGTCTCGTTATTATATTTATTTTTCATTCTCTCCCCCACCCTTACATATCCACCTGCTCACGTTTCACTCTGTCGTCCACAAATTATGAAATTGCTTTGTGTCTGAAGTCGCTCCTTTTTCTTGATAACTCTGGTTGTTTTTCGCGTTTGTTAAATATCGATCCCTTTGCTCAATACAAATACAGAATTGAGCAAAGAAATAAAGTATTAACTTTACTGTTACGATGTATGTAATTTGCATGAATATGTATCGTTCCTGGTAGTTTCGTTATGAGTAATAATACTGTCTTAACCTCTCGTTTGCATAATTCAAAGGTAAGGAAAACTTGGATAATTGTAGTTTTACCAATATATTTGAAGAAGGCTGTTCAGTTTGGAGAAGAAAATTCAGTTTGTTACATGTTGAAAGAGCAGTTCGTGAAGATTTCGACTGATAATTACTCACAACTTCGTGTATTGAACCATTACAATGCATTTTCTTTTGTTCATTTAGTTCAATGTACGAACATTTTGTCATGCAACATCATACTTTTAAATAATGAAAGTAGTTGGTACATCTTTGTTGCATTTGTTACGCAACTAAACATTTTTAACATAGTTCTTAAATTTCTGCAATTTTATTGAAAATAACAATAAAGTTTAACCTTGAAGAGTTACCTCTAACAAAAACAAGGTGTAAAAAAATAACAGTATAAATTACTACTATGCTAAAAGATCACTGCTGAACCTAAACAGTTTAAATTTATAATACAGAACATTTTCCAATAAACACATAAATATCTGTAACAGCCTATATTTAAGGTATTTGAATCATCAGAAGTGACTGCCCTGAGTGATATAGTTGTTAGAAAGATGGACTTGGGATCGCCACTGTAGAAGCACACAGAAAAAGTTCTACTCCAGCGATTCGAACAGAGACATTCAAAAATTTATTCCAGTTTTATGAGAGAAACTATAGAGATAATATTTAGACAAAAGTCCTGGTTACTATTTTGCCAATCTTTTTCCCAAAAAAGTGCTTGCTGTGAGACCTTAGTCCGCATACTTGTGACACATTTAGATTTCAGATGTCCAAAAATGTACATTAAGATTAACCATCAGATTTTTTTTTACATGAAATTGTGATTCTTTAAGTGTTATCATCAAATCTTGACTTCAGCCACTGACTGAGCTCTTTCTAAGCTTCTCACAGTCACACGAGAAAAATGTTCAAGTGATATTTCTAAGTAAGACTGGGTCGCATGTAAGTATTCCTTATAATAGTATAGAACCCCTAGCCACCATAGCTCAGTTAGTATCTTTGCATTCCTGGGTTCGATTCCAGCGGTCAACCATTCTTTCAGGGTTTTTCCTCAGTCTCATTCAAAAAATGCCGCGATGGTAGCTCAACTTAGACCCTAGTCTACCCTTTCCAGCATTCTTTCCCCTACACTATCCCGGTCTGAGCCATAGATGCATAAATGTTATAAAATTATAATTGAAATTGGTACGAAACGCAGAAAACAATGAACACTGATTAGTGAAGATGTTTAGTAAAATAAAAGCTTTCATATTATCGTCTGTTACTACTGTCTGAATTATAGGTTGACGTATAAAACAAGCATAACTTATGCGGGGATGATAAATCTGTACTTCAGAACAAGCGTAAGAATAAATTATCGTTGTTGTATTTCCTAAGAATGTTAAAGAAAATTCAGTTCTGGTCACTTAACACCTTATTCCTTTGTTGAAGGTCAATTAAGAAGTGTAATATTACAGAGACATTAAGTCAATCATTGTCTGTTATTTTCCTGAGTTAGGTATCAATGTAAGGGATATTTACACACAGAAGATTCACTGCTTTCTCCATTCCTTCTATCGACGACAGCGTTACTATTTTAAAGACATTATGAACTGTAAGCTTAATTTGCTGCTAAGTCCACGAATGTAAAGTACCAACTAATTCTTAATTCAGAATAGTTTTATGGGATTGTCAGTGAGAAATGTATTTAGATCGTCCATTATCATAGAAAAGTCATAAGATTGAATTTGCCTATTTCCGCATTGTTAAACCCACCAAAACTGTTCGTTCTTATAGTCGATTCCTACACACTTTCTATAACATCATTTTACAATTTTATACTTTTGACAAAATTAATGCTGTCTGTTGAATAGGGAATAGAATGAAATATTACGGTAAACTTAATATAAAATCATTAATAACTTATTCGAAAAGGAGTGTTTACTGGAAGAGGAAAGTATAAGACAATATCTTATTTAATATAGAAATGACCCACAGCCTTACCAGATAACTAGAGTTCTTCACAAACACATATTCTTTTCGCTATTTAGATTACTTGGTTTCACACAATTTTCTTGATTGATTCAGTACCAATTTATCGAAGCCCATTGGCCGTAGCTCTTTGAAACAAATCCATGGCATTAAAAATGTATTGTTGTTCATGTAGTTTCAAAAACTAACTTATTGTTACAATTAGTCCATAACCAGATATGCTGTGAAAGGTTTTTTAGAAATTAATTATATATCATGTCACATTTAAATTAAATTTATTATTCTATGAAAACATCTGTTTGATTGCTGCTAAACGTTATATAGCTACCTTCACTACGGATTAAGTAAAAAATAGTGCTTGAAAATTCCTCTTGCCAGTAAAGGAAAAACAGACAGAAATAAAAATTTTATGCACAAGAGCTCACTAGAAAGGAAAACCATATCAAAAGCGTAAAATGAGTTTGAGTTAACCAATACCTTGCCAATATTGTTATTGTCCAATGAAAAGGACAGCTGATAAAAAAAACAACAACAAATATTTAATCCGTTACGTGAAGATGACAAATTTTCAATAGCACGAAAGTATCTGAAGTTTCGTGCTTTTATCGAGTGTAGCTCTAAAGAGTAAATCTATTTCCTTGTGAATGTGCTTAAAAGAGACTATCAAAATAGTGAGTCCTTCTAATCAAATGAATTTAGAAAAGAAAACTTTTAACCGGAGCTCATATTTATCTGTCTTTACATCACATTATAAAACATGATGGAACATATGAACATTGGAATATTCCAATATATCCTTATGCATTGCTTCAGTTTAAATGGCGAAACCAACGTCACCTTATTTCTAGACATACCAAGTGCGTTACCTTTCTGCTCAAGTGCGCTATGAACGATAAACAAACGTGTCAAAGCGTTGTCTCTCATCTCGCGACATCGTGTAGTCGGTAGAGGGTTGGATCACTGGCTGGGTTCTCACCCACACCATGTTTTTAACACGTTTTTATTAACTCGATTTCTTGTCTGTCTGTTCGGTACAAATTTTGCAAACTATTTTAAACTCACTTCCCATCATCCGATTTCTTTGAAATTTTGTAAACTTGATTGCTTACGGTGACAATATAATATTCAATCATTAGATTTACGATAAAATAATCCAGTTAATTATTATTAATTAATTAAAACAATTCAAAATTATCCTTAAATGCACGCAACGCAGCAACTATTTGGGTTGCCTATCTCGCAGGAAATTTAATATTCATATATGATACATAAAAAAATAATATATATTTTTTTAAATAAAACATGCTTTTAAAAGATGGACTAAAAAGTAAAAAGTAATAAATTGAATTAATCTTATGAATCGAAAAATTAAAGCGTGGGTGCTCTTAATTACCTTATTATAAAAAAGATTTCATAACAATTGATTTGCATTTGATTTTTGGGTAATCGCTAAAGTAACTTGTTCATTTCACCACTTGACTTGTTCTTTGTTTACGTTTCAATTTTTTATCCAGGTAGTGTAAATGCTCGATAAATGGTTTAAGTTCATAGCTGCTGTTAAAGAAGGAGGTCATCCATTTTAAATAATACGGTCAGGAATATCCGATAAAAGGAAATTGACTTGTTAAAGTATACATAATCTTTACAGATGAAAAATAACCTGGAATAGCGAAGTCATAGGGACAGTATATACAATATGTCTATGCTAAATGGATGTGAGTATGCCTACGAGAGAAAGATCCCAGAGATCGAAACCTACTGAAACAATAACTACAGTATCCGAAAATCGTATTTCAACTCCCCACTTCGTCCTTTTTTTTCACGTTACTATGGATTGTGTGCTCCTACTGTGAGAGACTTTTGCTGGCAATTCGATTTGCTGAAACCGCAAATACTCGAACCTTCTCTCTTCCACTCATACTCTTTGTCCTCTCCAACACCCAACGCAGTTGAATCAACTATCTCTTTCCGAAAAAAAAAGTCTTCCGGCGTCACATGGCTCGATTGGCGCCAGAAAGGCTGATGAGAAAGTCACGGGACGTCACCCACGAAATTACGTCATAATTTTATCTTCCTAACTCTCTGCGCTCAATCACCTCGTCTTGTTTCCGATTTCTTGTTCCATCGCAATTTTTAACATCATAACCTTTGTTTTCACCTCATTCTCATATCCTTGCAAATTATAAATTTGATTTCAGCAGTGAAAGTGCTACTTTAGAAATTTAGCATATGATTTGGAATTGAATTAATAATAAAGTAATGTGCAAAGTGAATTTACCTGAAATAGGTTAGTCTGATAACTACCTTCTTTATCCTGCTCATCTTTGGTAGAAGTTATTTCTGTCCTCAAGTAAAAATTATCACCAACAGTTATTTTAAGGCTATAATGTATGTTGTTGGAAAATGCAGTGTTAGATAGTAGAAGTGGTGTTGGTGGTTAATTATGAAAGTGAATTTAGTCACGAAGAACTGGAAAACTTAAAACTCTTGTCTTCACAGCGCTATTTGACCGTCACGCCTAGTTCTTTCTTTCTTGGAAGAAGAAAGAGTGATGGTAGAGAGACGTTCAGAGCCAAGTTTCTAAGTACCATTCCGACATTGACACGCTGACGCTAAGGAAAACCATAGTCAAAATGGGCAGCGAGAGCGGGACTTGGACGCTTACCGCCACTACAGTGTTTTTCTGCAGTCAGCGATCGTACAGCTGTATTTATTTATTAGTATGTCAGTGTTCTTAGCGCTTAGTTTGTTACACCTAGACAATTTATGGAGTATATCTAATTAAATATGTTAAGCTTTAAATGAAGAATGTAGGCAATCATATGCTATGAATTATACTTCCCAAATCTAGTTGCATGGTATTAAGTTTACCTCACCAAGGGGTATGAAACAAGACTCCATGTATCATTGATAGTGTTTGAGAACTTTAAGGGGAATATTCGCGGGGTTTGTGGATAAACTCCAGGTAATCACCGTGCTACTTAATCTCGAATGATACTGAAAGCAAATCTATATATAATAAACCTAATTTCATAACCAGAATCCACCTTATTCATCTGCTTTTAGTAATCATTATTTGCATTACAAATCTATTAGTAAGTCCTTCAACAAATTTCAAACTTATTTCAAGAGTCCCTCTGGGATTTTCTGAATTCAAAATTACAGAAACCAAGTCACACACAGAAAAAAAACCGTATCAATATACCCGCACAAGTGTATGGGTATATAATAAAGAAAAGAAGGTCTATTGCTTATTGAAAGAATGCGGTAATTATGTTTATTTGGTAAGGCATTATACAGGACACACTCATGTATCCTTAATGAATTCCGTGGACAAATGAGGCAATACCGGCACGTAACAATTTATGAATACGGAGATGTCTGCTTTCTTTTTCACCAGAGTCTTCAATTTTTCCACATGTGAAAATTCTGGTATTGTATCCTGGCATCGTAAGTTTGATATTAAATGAGGTAACAGCTGCTATTTTCTCCTTCGTTTCGTTGCTAACATCATTTTTGAATGTTATAAAATTGGTTTATAACGCTTTTATACAAAGTTACCTGATAGACTTACGTACAATCTGGAGACACACAAACAAAACAATATTACATAAACTTATATTGTTACAGAAAGAAGCTATTAGAATAATGTACTGTTATCAGTTGTATCATCCAAGAAAGAGTTAGTTAGTTTCTATATTCGTTACTATGCTGCGGAGTGCGTTAATCCCGAGGATACTTAAAATACCAATGTATACCAATTGCCATCAAAACTAAAAAGTGGAACCGCAATCGTTCCGTAGGTTTACCTGGTTTTGAACAACTGACACGAAATTAAGAGTATCCTTACAACTCCAAAGCTCATTCCAACTGTTTCCTGAAGGTTGTTCCACATGTTGACCGTGTGTGTTTCTGTGTGTACAATATGTGTGTTCATTAATCAACTCTGTGTTATCATTTAAACTCTTCGTCTGTTATGATAAAAGAAAAAAAACTAGAAATTGTTATCCCCTAACAGAACGCTGGCAATGGGAGTAAGATAAAAATGAAACGTAAACAAAGATTGTGGACATATCGTCCACACTAGCTACACCAGACACACACACATGCAAATCCGCATGCCCATGCCGGTATATGTACAATATCATATATACACATTTATTCATACATAGATTAACATGCATGTATATGAGAGTTACGTGCAGCTGAAAGTCAGTGATAAAGAGATATTTTTGCTGAATTATCAGACAACTTAGTAAGAACACGGTTGGGTTCTGCAAGTAACAGCAGCAGAAGTATTTATAAAAAAAAGTTCGACACATATTCAAGATTGATTACTAGCCTATTTTAATTCACATTCCCACAATAAAGAGCAGGTATACTTTATGAATGTATCAAATTATCTAGTGCACGTTTTTGCGTTTTTGAAATTTCAACATTCATGACCTTCTTCAAGTTTCTATTTGTAGTCCAATAACATCAGTGCCTGCAAAGAAATATTGAAAAATTCAAGGGGAGGGGGCAGTTAAGTAACCACACAACCACTGGTCTTTTAAAACTGGTATTTGGACTTGTGTTCGGAGAACAAATGGGTGGTAAGGAAAAGGTTTGCTAATTCTACTTCTATTATAAAGACAACAAATAAACCTCTGTCGGATTTTCACGTGGTCAAACTACATGCCTTCCTTACATCGCTCGCTCAGAGGAGATACATATAAAAGGAAAGTAACGTGTTAGTGTGTCCTCTTGCAGTCGTTTGTTAGTGGTCACTACAGTTAAACGGCGATGTCAGTATGAGCAGGTTAAACATGGTAGCCCAAAGAGCGTTATGCGTGTCTGTATGCTCCACGACTTTAAACTGAGGACTGCAACTAGTGTATACCAGACATTCTGCACTGATGTGGTAAATTAGTGGAAGTACAATGGTTGTTTTCACAAATTTAAGGACGGCGATGAATTCCTCCAGAACGCATCACCTACAGGACGTCCACAAGACACAGACAACGAAGCACTCAAGGTGACTTTCGAGGCAGATAATGGCGAAACGAGTTCAAAGATTGGGAGAAGTATTCAATTGCAGTGCTGAAACCATTCAACAACGCCGAACCACCAGCATGGGAAATGGTATCAAGTTGGACAATAGGGCCCACTTGAGGTGACTGCAGCTCACAAAGTGACACGAGCAAATGCCTGTGCTTCTTTTCTGTTTCGTCAAGAGAAGCATCCATTTCTGGACAACGTGGTTAACCTGTCATGAGAAGTGGGTCCTTCGCAAGAACCAAAACCCACTCCATCAACACAGAATTTGCTCTGTGTTTGGAGGACCGCTCAAAATATCGTGCGAATTGCTGGTACTCGACCAGACAATTGTGCAACTGTGAACATATGCACATAAAACTGAAAACCTTGAAGCCAGAGCTTTTGAATCGCAGATGTGTTATTCTGTTATAGGACAACGTAAAGTCACATATTGCTAAGGTCTCCCATGACACCAGTAACGTAACGAAATGAGTGCGGGCCCGCCCGCAAAACTCTTAACCGGACCCGCTTTATAAAAGTGTATAGCAAACACAAGTAGTGTTAGTGAATACTCCTACTGAAGATAAATTTAAATTGAGGCTTAATACCAAGTAAAATGGGCCCCAAGTAATTTACTTTCCCGGGGCCCCGCATAACTTCGCTTATTAACAACAACTTAGGTGCGTGATCATGTCTAAAATGCTTAAAAAATAGAATTTGAGTATTTTTGTAATTTTCGGTCGTAGCGCCACCTTGCACCGGATATACACTATAGAGGTCGTAAGATGTCTATATATCAAATATGAAGTCAATCCGACAACTCCATCGATGTAACGAAATCTTTCGCATATCGAGTGGCAGCATATAATTCTTCTTTGGCATCTTCCAAAATAACAACAACAAAAAAAAACGTTGATTTCCTTAGTATCCTAAATTGTGAAAAATCACAGTGACGTTGATAGGGCAATGTCGTTAACTACATCCCTTGCTAACAAATGGGAGATTCCCCTAATATTACAAAACTGGACTCCGGATCAATCAAGTTTTTAGTTTGTGCCTTTTTCATGCAATATTTCTCCTTAAATTAGAAATTAAAATTGTATTAAATAATATAAATCTAGAAAATCGGACGCGGGCCCTCTTTTACCTGGACCCGCCCGCATTGCGGGTCTTGCGGGCCCGAACGTTACGCCACTGCATGACACCATTATCCGAATTTGTTGTTAAATACTAACAAATATCTTCGATATTCCCCTGACATTGCACCCTCTGATACCCATGTGGTCCATTCGTTAGACAAGTTTCTGCAAGGACGATGGTGCCGAACCCTCTACCTACCAGATGACACTGCACTGGGCAACTTTTGGGGTTCACGTGCTGTTGAGTTCTGCAACCGTGGAATTCAAGACAAATTATTGATGTTGATGGGGATTTTTTTTATTTTCCATGTACCTCTTACTTCATATCATCGCGTTTCTCTTTGTACGATCAATATACAACAGAACTTTGTTGGTTGCCTTACAGAATTCCAGTTTGGTAATCAATTTCACAGAACTTTGCCAGCTTTAACAGAGACTCTAAATACACTTTAAGTCTAAGACTCTCATTTTTACGTACATTCAAAATGTTTAGACATTTATTCACAACTAGCTAGTTATAATTTACAGTACCTCCTCACTCCAGAGACATGATTATGAGACGTGTTTATCGTGTGGAAAACTGACTGTCTCAAGTCCCTCATTGCCTAAACACTTTTTCCTTTCATACTGAATATTTAATAATATACACATGTCACCGACGTCGCTAGGCAATGACAGCAAAGGAACCAGAAGAAGTAAAAGAAACACACGTTCATTTTTTTTTCTTACTAAAACGATCTTTATATTCATTGAATGACAGCTGGTTATGAGCGGAAGCATCAGACAGAGAAATTTATTTTTTCTTCTCGCCTGAGTGGTGGAAAATTGAAGTAAGAGGGCATTTCAATTTGAAAAGAACGTCCTGAGTAATATGGTGTTGAAAATAAATAACATTAAAGACCTCTTCAGACGCAAATTCCGTTATATAACAAATTATAGTTTAAATAAAAGAAACATTATAAATAATCTTCATATGCTTTGTTTCAAAATAGATAGCAGCTAATTTATATTTGCAATATAGACTGAACCGGAAACCAATTCACAATGATGTCATACAAAGCACAACAAAACACATAGCTCTTCTTTATACCAGTGTTTCAGTTTTTAAAATCCATTTCCTGTGTCGTTTCCTTGATAATAACGTGCAAGAGCGCAAAAAAGGAAGACTAGGAACTTTAAATATATGTAGATCAATAGACCGGAAATTTGATGTTTGGTGTTTCTATCATAAAACAGGAAACTCACAAATAGAACAGTGTTACATAAAAAATACCTCAGAATCGAAGGTTTTAACGTTTTCCTTGCCAAGCTTGAATTACATAAGTTATTATTCATCTCCATAATAGGAGAGCGAGCCATTTACAGGCATATTTGTCTTGTCATCGCATGTTTATATTGTTGGACTTAGGTAGCGAAAGTAAAGCCAAGAAACGTGGGTGTGTACTTGTATTATAAGAACATTTGAATAATAAGACACCGTTTGCTCAGTGAGAAATTTAATGTTGAATTTATAACTTCCTGTAAAGGATAAGAATTTGGCTGCGGGCATTAGATTTATACTCTATTTTACAAGTAGGACAGTTTGAGATACGATTAGATTAAGGACTGTTCTGGTTATTTTGATAAAAAAAAGTAATATTTCAACTCTTTTGAAAGTGCTCCTATAACTTTTACATTTAATTCATGAGCTAAACAGTCATTCACAGCCTAAATCTGCGACATCTCAAGGTTTGGCGTCTCTCGGTGAGTAGAGTTCCGGACACAGAGGAAGACGAAAGTGTTGATCAGGACGTGTACCTAGATACAATATCGAGAATTACCTGGAGATTATGAGAGCAATTTCTAATAGATTGTCAGCATCACCTGTAGCAGGACTCGAACCTTCATACATATCTCCACAACGTTGATACGAATTCCGCGACTCTAACCAAATAACCACAGTAGGTGGATAAACGTGCCTGTCTGTAGAATATATTCATGTATATAAATGATGATAATCTATAACACTTCTCTAAATGATTAATTGAAGGTTTTTTTTTATTTCAGGTAACTCCGAAGGAAACAAAATATATTTGGGGGTATAACCATGTCCGAAAACTCTCTACTACGACTCCTATCCATTGATTTACGAGTCACAAAATTACAAATACATTCCAAGATGTGAGAAAGAATCAGATAGATCAAGAACGTTTTTTTTTCTACAGAAAAAAAACACTGCACTTGACTAGCTTTTGTAGGAGGTACAACATTATTCCTTCTTGTATCTCGAGCCTTGTTTGCAATTTGAAGACACAAACTACGCTAATACAAAATGATCCAACATGGGAAGAAAGACGAAAAAAAGGGCAAGCCAAAATATGATTAATAAAAATTTTAAGAAATATTCTTTTACGAACAAGAAAACTTTTTGACTGCATTAAGGTCATAATATAATGCTCTTAAGAACGAATATTAATCTTGTAATCGTATTTGCAACACTAACATGAGAAGTTCCATTCGATTTATGCAGTACAGTTGCCCAGATGACCATAGTATTCAAGAAAACACATTTTATAAATGAGATTATAATTAAGGTTGTAATTATCTTAATTTGTTGTAGCTCTAGATATATTTTCAATAACATTCTATGTAGAACTTTACTTCCTTGCTCTTAGTTAATTGTGATTGCAGTATTTTTTTCTGTTTACATAATTAGTTATTAATTCCAGCCTGATTTCAAATGAATTATTCCTCGTATAAACTAATGTACTAAAAGAGTCCAACTAAAATTCATTAATCAGTTTCTTGAGACTTCAAGAGTTAATTTCAATTAGATATAACCTTTATCATATTATTACTAGATTATAACAAAAGTGGATTGTAATAAATATAAATATATACATAAATGAGGATCTCAACCACCCTGTGTTCTATGGATTCTATGTGAGGAAGATTGAGCCTGGACCTTCTTGGTTTTTAAGCTGTTACATTTCACAATGTTATATAGGAAGTACTTACTCTTGCATTGTAGTTTTTACATTTCTTTCTAACAGCAATAAGGTAGTCTCAGTGTAGAATCTCTGTATGAGAAAATACGTATATTTTAGTTATTTGAATAGATATGATTTACAACGAAAGACCAGAAAAAGTGAAATAATACTTTTACATAGCTCCAGGAACTATGGTAAAAGAAGAAAGCATTCCAAACCTCAGGAAGAGAGAAAATAAAAGAAAGAAAGAAAGGCAGAAAGAGAGAGAGAGAGAGAAATATGAAGGGACTGTTGTTTTCTGGAAACCGTGCAGCCCGAAGAATTCCAAAAACTGCGTCATTGTCTGGAATGTGATTAAAGTTTTGCATACCCCATATACAGCCTTGCGTCTGTAATCTTACTCTTCTGGAGCGTCGGGGTGGGTAGTGCAGAAGGGGATAAACAACAGAAGAAGGAAGGAAACAAATAGAAAGAAGAAGAAGGAGAAAAAATCTTCTCTAGAATTTTCTTACTGCATTGGCATCAAACCGGAGCACGAGAACCTGATGTTATTTACTTCACTACAAAAGTGCAGGGAAAGAAAAGGATAAAAATATAATTTGTTGCTTTTCAACATTGCATATCTGAGATGAATTGCTATGGGCAATCGTCATTTTAAATAGTAAGTAGAATAATAGATTAGAATTCAACCGCTAACCATTACATCAACAATTATTTCTTACATCTACGCGTAACGTTTTCAAACACGTTCTTGTCGTAATATAGTTTAAATTGCTGACAACAGACGTATCATATATCTCAAGCTTATCTCTATCATTTAACGTGTTATGAGAGTCAAAACTCTGTTGCTAATAATACCGTATGTATGTACTGTAAATTTAAGAGACAATCAATGGCGTAGATAAGGGTCTTAATGTAGTTAGTGCAATGTTTAGTTTTGAAAAATGTTGTACGATTTTACCTTAATTAATAAAATAAAAATCAAGGAAATAACGAAAAAAAAGTATGCAGTCATTTAAATCAGAAATGTATGTAATTTCAGTTTTAAAAATCTTGTTAAAATAAGAAAGTATGTCTTGAAGAAACGTAAGTTTATAACGCCTTATTCTCCGCAATATTGATCCCTAAATACCGCGAACGTCAAAATTAGGTTAATATATAAAATATCCTTCTGACTGGGAAACATTATTTAAACATTTTTTTTCGTAATTAAACAATTATTTACATGTTAGTCCTGAGAGATAAAGTTTCCAATTTTACAATCGATTAAATCCACAGTATCAAATCCACTTGAAGTTCCAATCACTCATACAAAACCACTAGGTCTTTGAGATTACTCAAAAGCCAAGCTCATCAGCACCATAAACAAATACATTCATGGGAAGTATCATTTTCTTATTATGAAAGGAGACATATGGTAACACTGTATATATAAAATTGCTGGTAATCTTGAAGTAATTAATACTTTAGCAGATCACTAATTGTTCATTTAGAACGCAAGAAACTTGTCTCTTATCATATTGAATTTAAACATAGGCAATAATGAAAGGAATATTTAACGATATAGATTAAGGAAATCTATTACTCTTTTTGTGTGGAAGTACAATAATTATTTCTCAAACAGTGTATCGAGAGAGCAGATTAAGATGTTCCCTATTAATGGAAGATGTAACTGTAACCTCTCATTAGTAGAATACTGAGTAGGGGGTATACCCAAACTTGGATATAGAGTAAAGTAAGGAGCGTTGCTGACTACGGATTGAAGGGTCCCGGGTTCGATTCCAGGACTTTTTCCTAGGCGTGTAGGTCTATAACGGTGTCCACCCAGCATCGTGATGCAAAAAAAGTAGTGGCGATCACAGTGAAAGCTTAGACTCTCCTCTCCCCACCCCTTGTGGGAGCAGTAGACCAATCTCCTCCCTTCGGGGAGAGGCCTCATCCAGTAGTGAATCGAATATAACAGTGATATATATATATATATATATATATATATATATGCTCATCACATAATTGAAAACTAGTATTTTTAACATAAGGAAACAAGATATCACAAACTGTATCGTTTCTGTAATCAATATACCTGGCTGGATTATTGTCTAACAGTGAACTAATATGGATTTACAAGATTTATGAATGCTCTTATTCCTAAACATAAAAGCAAAATAAATTTGTGTCTTACCGTCAAGGAAAACCCGTTTCATCACAAATATCTTAACTTTCTTCTGAACTGGTTTATATAATTTCATTTAGGAAACAGGTTTTTAAGAGATTTTGGGATTAATTGCACGCATTTGTGTGATTATAATTCCTATGAGAACAGGATAAACAATGAAAAATCACTGTCAGTTTGTAACAATGGAAATTTTCTGGAATTAAACTGTATCTTATTTTATTATTAGCAACAAACTAACTCGAGGGCGGGGTTAGTTATGGATACGATTGTAAATAGAGAAACCAAATCTACACAAATACCGCGAAGTTACATTTGCATTATTTCAACACATCTGAAAACTTACGTTAATGCATGCATTTCTGGGGATGGGCATTTCCCCGTGCCACAATTCTACGGCCCAATGGATGTGTTGTAGCCAGTGACTCCAGATCCTCCAGCCTCTTTTTGAGTAACTTGGTTCATGATGACAGAAGTAGCAAAATATTGTACAAAATGTTACTTGATACAAATCACCTTCTTTTCACCGGCATAGTAACAGTGAGGCGACTCTATTACGGAAAAACGACGAATGAATTAAAGAAACAATTTTCCAAATGTCATCTAACAACGCTTAGTAAAGGAAAAAAATTACAGCTCTTATGACATTTAACATAATTATTATAGCTTGACATGATTCTAATGTTGTGTTTTAGACGTGAATATAGCCATACTTTCAAAAGAAGTTCTCTGAGCAACCCAACTGAGTATCGTGAACACCTCGACAACATTTATTTGTACCTCCTATTATAATCTATTCATAAGCTGAAATCTAAAGAAAAGTCATCTAAAGATTGAGAAATAATCTACAAATGACATTGAAACTATTATAGTGTTACACAAGTGAGTACAGCCAGAGGATTTAGGGACAATCAATACCATTGGTAAAGACGAAAATATGAATGCACATTAAATTCGGAGAAGCGGATTATTATCATCTTAGAGCGGAAAGAGGGACCACTCTTTTAGAGCGGGTCAATCGGAAAAAGTGACTTTCAATGAAACGCTTTTGCTTTGAATAGAAAATGTGATCTATCTAGATGGAATTCCGATCATTCGTGGATGTAATTTATTCTTCAAACTTGAAAAAGCGATTTCTCATCTTTTTAGATTTATTCATAATGCATCATGGATACTAGCCAAGTTTGTTCCTTGCCATTTGTAACAGCGAAGAATATCGAAACCATACTGTGTAATTTATCGCGTTTAGTTAAAAATCACAACAGAAAACCTAAACACTTTTCTGTCAAAAACATACCAGAAGACGTCAGGAGTAAGAACTATACAAGAAATATTTGAACGTTGTTCTTAAGTACCTGACGAGACGAAAGAAACCATTCTAACGTGTACTTTTGCACTTGGCCGGCTGGCTAAGGTGATAAGGATAGCTAACTGGAAGGTTGCTGGTTCAAATCTCACCAAGGTTAAGTTGATTTTATTCATTCAAAGAAATATTACTTCAATATTACTTCTTTTCTTTCTTATTACTTATGAATAAATACTCTTTTTTCCATCTTTTAACATTTTCAACATTCTTTTTAAAAGATTAACATTTTATCTGAATAGATGGAATTTCATCTAAAACCGCTTAGGTCTACGTTCCCTGCGAAAAAAAGCTACCATAGATCCCGTCTTTTTCAAGCGGAAATTTCTTATCTTTCCTGCAAGAAAAACTTATCTAAAAAGTGGTCCCTATTTCCGCTCTCGAAAGAGGAATATTCCGCTCAAATTGACCGGAGTTCCGCTCTTTGAATTTAGTGTGTAGTGATAGAACGTTGTTGTTCTATCTTCCCGTACCTCGGAGTGATGACAAAAATTTCGTTAATTTATGTGGTCACATCAGAGAAGGGGAGGATGGTACCAAGATAATTTCCTTCCCCTTCCTTCTGCGTAGGACAGGGTTAATTCATGTATAGAGAAGTCCAATAAAATCTTAGTATCGTGTACATTTGAAACGTATGAGTATCTCTAAATCAATTCTGATATTTTTTTTGTGTGCAAAAATAAAAATTCTCTCACTTTGTCACAATTTCAAACATTCTTGAACACACTGAGAAAACAAACCAATATTTATATCTACTTTGGAATACAATACCTTACGTACGGTTGTGATTCTATTAATCAGGCTCTCTATATGTGTGTGGTCTTGTGCACTGGTGAGAAATCTAGTAGGTTGCCGGTTCGAATCTCGCCTGGGACATAGATGTTTGTGACTTTTAAAATTATTGTATTCTTGATCAGCAGAAGTATTTCTATATCAAAAAATATGATCTTAAACTTTATATATTTGTCCTTTCAGATTTTAGCTTACAGTTCATCATCTTATTTGCTTTCATTTCTGATCGTTTTCTTAAATCAATGCGCGAAACTGGGTTTTTACCTGGTGTGGTTATGGTAATTCATCAGTTAAAGGTTTATTTGATCACACACCTTCGCCTTCAATAGGTGAATTATCATTTGATCCTTTGTAAGGTACACCATCAGCAGTGATTTCATATCACTAGTTCATCACAGTTGATATACTATTAATCATCATCAGAGGTTATCATCAGTATTGCCGTTACCATGCAAACGTTTGAAATAAAATGTTCCTTATTTACTTCAAGAACTAGACCAATCAATCCGTCTACTCGGATTCATTATTTCTTTTTTTCTTTTTTAGATATTTACAAGTTATAAAGACCTATCCGAAGACAGTCAGATGAATGCGTCATGACTCTTTTTAAAGTTCACGGGCCACTAAAACGAAAAGTGCCACCGAAAATGATATATCGTACCGTTCTTCAGAAAATTAATGTTCTTCTTTTACGTTTTATTTAATAATACTTAAAGTTCCTCTCAAAGAAAGTATATGGATAAAGTAAAAGAGAGACACTATAGAGGGACAGAAGAAGATAGTCGAAAGGGGAAAGAAGAGAGAGGCAGAAGGACAGAGAGAAAAGCAGAAGTGGCACTGAAGTGCCAGCGGCACCTGGTCTCTTGACCTCAACTCCACGCCTACTACACATGAAATGAGCTCCATAGTTATTCGGAAATTTGAATAGGTCTCTGGGGACAGCTGAAATGGGAAAAGAGAGATTTTCAAGGGGGAAGTAGGAAACGCTGAAGAGAGATGAGATTGAGGTTTTTGCGCAATACAGCGCAAGGAAGAGAGTTTGAAAGTTTCTTATATAGTCAGTTACACTGCCCTTTATATTTAGAAAAGAGAGACCAAACTAGAAACTTATTCAGTAATAAAACTGGGACACAGAAAACCATGCTCAAAAGCCACAAGAAACATTGTGGAAATTTTCTTCAGTACCAACCTTTGAATTCGGTTTTATAAGTTAGGAACTAAATAAATTCATTTAAAGTGCATAGCTAAGTTTAATTTATTTTTCAATGAGTTTTATAAAGAACTTTACAAGTAACACCTTTATAGATGTTAATTCCGTTTAACCGAATAAGTTGTTTATGTAACATAAATAGTGGACAGACTAATTGTCAACTGAAGGGAGTCGAGTTCGATTCCCAGTTCTTGCAGCGACAATTTTTTCTATACATTTTGAAACATTCTAGGTACACTATTTATATTGATTCAATTGATACTAACGTCTTAAGTGAGATTCCATGGGCGGGATCTGATAAAATGGACAGAGAACATTTCCGTTCAATACACTTCGGCGGGAATTGAACCCGTGACCAAGCGCACAGAAAACGAGCGCACTAACCTCTCGGCCACGCGTAGGTTATATTTCATGTTTAACCGGGATGATTTATTAGTTCACTCGGATTAAATAATTCTCAAACTTATTGAAAGTAAACATTAAAGTGCATGAGTTATGCAGTAAAACCAGAAATATCGCCAATGCCTTGTATAGGTAAACAGTACAATTTATTTAATTTGTAAGTCGTTCGTGCCACAGTTCATCGGCACTATTGCTGCTTATACTTACTACTTGATCGAGCGTCAAGGAAAGTATATATATGTTGAGAATGCTTGCGTTGGGTTAGGTTCGAACGTGACAATCGAAATATTCGAATGACGAAACAAGAAGGTAAATAGTATAACTTAACCCTATAATAGTACATTTTAATCTCCGTTTCTTCTGGAGAATATATAAAAGAAATAAGGAAACTGAATGCTATATAAAAGTACAAAGATAATACTGCAATTGAATGTAAAGTTACAAAATTATTTATTCAAGTATATTTTTCTCATCTATACAGCAAAATTTGAAGATAACTAATACAGATTTTCTCATAATAATTCGTCAATATTTGTGACTATGTAAACATATCTTAATAACATTTTAGTTGAAGATACGATCTTTACAAAGACAAAGAGTACGAAAAACCTGACATCTATTTGATGGTACATCGATTTACACATTTTACACACCCTTTACTAAACGTCCAATGTTGTAAAGTTGCGATAGATCCGTAATATTTCAAAGAAAAGGAGCAGAAAAGTTCTACGGAGAATGAATAATACGACAGATTTCAGGTTCGTATTTTTAGGTAGATTTCGAAGAAAATTCTACCTATTTAGATCGGTACAATATCAAAGTGTGTATATATATATTAACACGCTAGCGGCCATAATTTTGAAGATATTTGAACCAAATTTTTGTATGTTGTTTCTAGGCTTAATAGCTCGGTTAAGTTCGTTAATGAGCAAATTCGGTCGCTATCTTGGATCCAAAATGGCCGCCGAACCCATTGTTGTATAGAATACACAGCCTAAACCGTTGGGGATATTGAAATCAAATTTGGCATAAAGGTACAATATCACTGTTTGATTACGAAAATCTTTCCTAATGAGTTCAAAGACGCCATCTTGGATCCAAAATGGAGGAAGCAAGAAATCTATTTTCCATATCGTTTGAGCTAGAGATACGAAATTTGGCACAAAGGTGTATTGTCACTAGCAGTTCAAGAAAATATTACGAAATGTTGAAAAAGTCGCCATCTTGGATCCAAAATGGCCGCCGAACCCATTGTTGTATAGAATACACAGCCTAAACGGCTGCAGCTAGAAATATCAAATTTGGTAACACGGTACATTATCACTTGTATGTTACTAAAATATTACATGATGTATCCAAAGATGCCATCTTGGATCCGAAATGACGAACCTAAAAATCCATTTTCCACACCGTTTGAGTTAGAGGTACGAAATTTGGCATAAAGGTGCATTATGACGAGTAGTTTAGGGAAATATTACAACATTTGGGAAAAGTCGCCATCTTGGATTTAAAATGGCCGCCCAAAATCCCATTTTGCACACCGTTTGAGCTGGATAAATGAAATTTTACTGGAAGGTGTACCATCACAAGTAGGTCACGACAATATAAGAAAACGTTCAAAAAGTCGTCAACTTGGATCCAAAATGGCCGCCCCAAAAAACCAATTTCCAAATCATTGAAGGTAGAGAAACGAAATTTTCTTTGAATGTGCATGACCAAGAGTAGGTTACAATAAATGGGGCAAACCACCCCTTTGGGGGCGCAGCCCTCCGTGGGAGGGCGCAGATGGACACCGTGGTGGTGTAGTACTGCAGTGATATTTTGGTTAAGATAAAGGATGCGCATCCTCTCAAGAGCACTGAAGTTGGGGGCGAACCCCCTACGGGGGTCTGGTTGCAGCACTCCCAGCGAAACAAAGCGAGTATATATATATATATATATATATATACGTCTTGTGGGGAATCGTTGAACAAACAGCTCTTGATGAATAATCTACAAATCAATAAATAGTTTTTCGATAGCTCTCATATAAGGCGAGATTTAAAGTTTTGAAGATAAAAAAAACTTCGAGATCTACCTCAGCCTGTAGGCCTACCGAAAGGGATTTTTTATTTAGAAATTAGAAGAATTCTATATACCAGGGAACGTACAGCTGTTGGTCAGTTATATCATGAAGTGTTGTTGTCTTGTATCTTTTTTATTTACACTATATAATCTTTGCAGCTTATAAATGTTGTGAAAGTATTGTCTTGAAATGCTTATTATTGTTGTTGGAGCGAGGAAATTATCTACATCCTACCACAAAGTGAAATAAATTAATGAATGCCTTATTTTATGTAAAATTGTTAGAAAATTGTATTTAGTATATAGTAAAATATGTAAATCTCTTAACACATAGTGATGTAAACTGCATTTCATAGTGATGTCATTCAGTCGTGGTTGAGAAGCCAAATGGTAACTGGCGCTTGGTAAGATCAAGACGATGTTGGGAAGACAATGTTAGAAGAGATTTTCAAGAAGTAGGTGTTCGTAATGAAACCTTGCTTAATCTTCCCTGGGACACAATCCAATGCGGAATGTTTGTTACTGTGGAAATTAATTTGTGTCCTTCGTAAAGCATAGAATTAGTAACTTAGATACAGGGTGTTTCCGAAATAATGATGCAAACTTTGGGAGCTGATTATTTACATGAAAACAAGAAAAGAGTTCCTTGGAAGAAATTCAAAATGATTCATAGTTTCGGAGAATTAGATGCAGATGACACCACTTACGTTATTACTTGACAAGAGAAGACGTTATTTGTGAGAGTACCTTTGTCACTTTGAGCGCCTATAGCTCCGAAAATAAACAGATTTCGGAATATCTTCAAATAAACTTTTTCTTGCTTTGATGTAGATATTCACCTCCAGAAGTCTGCATCATTATTTCAGGGACATACTGTATAACGATGATAATTGTGATCGTCCAAAATTGTAATTTTTTGCATATTTACAAATCAAGAAGTAATGTAGAAAATTCATTTTTCATCTTAATCTTTACAATATTTGTTCTACAAGTATATTGCTTTCTATGCATACCGGTTTGCAATCAGTAAAATCAAAGTCCAGTAAAAAAAGTACGAACTGGCCAAAGTATTATCTGTTTCATACCTACTAGCAGGTTGATTTATGTTTACATTCTAATTTATTCGTACCACACACATTGCAAAACTATTAAAATCTCCATAGCCGGAGAAGGGTGTATTGACTTTAAACTTCTAATCAAGCTATGAACACTCCATAATAAAAGCAAAATTTAGTCATGTCGCAGCCGAATATCACAGTTCGATTTATTTCCAGTCAATTGATCAACATTTCCATACATACTTGCATATTCCATACAGGAACATAATAGCATTCAATGGAAGAGTTTAAACTGATTAATTTTTAATTAAAAGAGAAAAACTTTGTAATCAGTGCATTTGTTTCAAAAATAAATGCGTGAAACCAACCCATGCTTCAAGCTCTATCCTGTTAGTTAAAGTTACCTCTGAGCAACACCAGGACCTCACTAAGATAAAAGCATAAATGAAGCATAGCTCTTGGTTTTCTAAATATTTCATTGTTGAAATTGGAAACTAGGAACTAAATTTAGCAGTTACTAATTGTTAATGAGAATATTGTATAATCAGTGATACGAGCAACTACAGCTTAATGAAGGAAACGAAACTTACATGCAGAAAAGTACAAATATTAGTATACAAGAAAAATAATAACGTAGAGAACAAATCTTTGTTGGTATATACTTAATTTTTTTTCTTACGATTATTCATTTTTTTTTTCTAAAATTATCCTACTATTTTCATGTTTAGAGTTTTAACAATGTTTTCTCATATTGTATATTCGTGTTCATAAATGTATACGTTATAAAGAGATAAACTTAACTGTATTATTGGGCAACAAACAGTCTTTTAGACGTGTGAAGAAACTAATGTACCATTTTATACCAACAACAAACAAGCAGACTTAATGTGGCGTAAAGAACACATTTCAATTTCCATAGTAGAAAAGAGAGGAGAGACAATCTAAATATGAATGATAAAAATATATCTTAAAAAGTGATATCATTCTTGGATTTTTTTGCATCATCTATTCTTATTATTTGAATCTAGATTTTCTTCCTGTCCTCCCTCTTTCTTTATTATATATTTTTTATCCGCTTTCATCCGGCTGAGATATTTGGGCATTTAGGGAGAGAAAATGATTTGATATTCCACTTTCCCTCTTCTCTCCCTTCCTTTGGCTTCCAGAAGCTGTATCTTTTTTTCTTTTGCTTGCTTATTCTTCTTCTTCTTCGTCCACTTTTTTTTGCAACAATGCCATCTAGTAGTCTCCGCACGATTTATCATTGTCATGTTGACAAGAAGTCCTCCCTCTTTTCTGTTCATCTTGGAGGTCTATCACAACTACCCCACTCCCATCTGTTGGTGGCAAACTAAATTCAACCTTCTTTCTCTCTCTCATATGTCGTTTTACTCTACCCTTCCAGTCTCTAACTCTTAACCTAAATACACACACCAACACACACACTTAACTTTGAGTCTTTCTCATTCCCTCTGTCCAACTCACCATTATCTCTTGTCTCTCTCGTGCAGACACAAATTCGCTCTGAAACAACAGGTTCCCAACTAGTTGCCTATTTTCCAAGCATAAATGGGGGTCATTTGCTTATAAAGAATTGGTCAAGACAAGAAAGGATCTCTATGAACCATATGCAAGTGCTGAGGGCGATTCTTTTTTAACTTGTTCACAGAAATGACAGGAGGCACTGATAAAAGGAATGCTATTGATGACTCAAAATCTTCTTTTATTTAGAGTCCCTGTTGTATTAGTAATACTAAAGATATTCGCAAAAGATGACTAATGCTAGTAACGAGTTTTGTGATAAAAGTTGATAATAGTGTCCTCGAATATCAAAGACGATGTTTGTGGTTAGGGTAGGTAAACTCTCCCCTTTCTTGTGATCTCGTATTTCTTTCCCATTTGCATTTCATCAATGGGTTGTGTCCAGTTATATGGTGTTATATTCCCTCTGGAGGCATATGTTATTACACTGAAACAGAATTTCTGAGGTGCTTTGGAAATTCCTTTACTTCCTCCTCAACGCAATTACAATACCTTTGGAGTATTTTTGTGATTGAAAGAGCCCGCCTCACTATACCCTATTGCTTACATACATGCACATCCCTTTAGATTAGTTTCTTTTTTTTAATTTGGAAAGCTAAGAGTTTCGCTAGAAATAAAATTTGTTTTACTATGATTGAAACGTGTTACAAGAATATAACTAAAAACGTCTCACTTATCTCAAAAGAAAACGAAAAGAAAAAAGGAAGCTGTCTTGTCACTTTGAGTCCTTTTCGAGAAACAAATAAGGAAGAAAAAGCTAATTAAAGGTATTCTGTACAAAATCAGAGCGCCCCCGTATAAAATATACCATTCCTTGAACTAATTAATAAATAGAGTCGAAGTTATACTTTCCCCTCCACTTGAAACGATGAAATATTTTAACCCCCTTATGGTTTGTAGTTACTGAGATCTAGGCGAAAGGAAAAATGGAAAATGATAAGCAATTGGAAAGGACCTGTCAGTTTTAGAGTAAATCATAGTTTCTCCCATCCCTTTCAGACCATGAGGATTTCAACGGTGTATGGCCCGTTTCTGTCTGACTTTATTCACTGTGATCTTGGGAAGACAAACGAGAGTGCTAGGGGACTGAAAAGAACGAGTCAATTTTAGAGCCAAAATTATGGTCCACCCTTTTGAACCATGAAGAATCTAACGATGTATAGCTCATCTCTCTGCCTGACTTGCAGTTACTGAGATCTACAGGAAGACACGCTTCCCCTAGTTACTTGTGTACATACGGGGACGCTAACAAGAGATGAAAATTCTGTTATTTTTGGATATGTTATATCAGTATAAAATAAGTTACAATCCATAACAAACAGATCTGTCAGCAGAGGGAGAAATGTTCTGTAGCAAATGTTAGGAAACTGATCATTTACATCACACAAGATATCCCGACGTAAAAGAAGATACATTCTTAGTTATTAAACATGCTAATATATTAATTGAAGAATACTATCAATGTGTGAAACGTAAGTTCTGCTGTAATGTAGTAATACAATTACGGCATTACACACAGGGATTCCACCACGATATTCAGTTTGGACAGGGGGTATAAGTAGAGTTTTGCACGGTTTCTCTCGATTTTTGACCTTAAATATTTTATAGTTGGGGGGGTTCTCGAGGATTTGAGGGTGACGCCCCCACAGGGGGGTCTGGCAGAATCAATTATTACACGAGGGTTACGTTTAGGCATGTCCAATAGGAGGTGGAAAGCTTCTTGGCGCATAACCTTCAGCGTCGTAAATTACATTATAATGTTATAATGTATTTATATTACCTTCTACCCCCATTATATACTGTATTTCTAATACCTTCCTTTTTTTATATATACAGAACGTTTCGAGGCTTCATTGCTAATTACTTCTTTCACAGTTGTAAATTACAAACAAAATGAAACTATTACATATTGGTCTCGCCTCAAAGGACAAGAAACTCATCACAAAGTAAACTGACATTCGTCTTGTTCCATACTCATTATTTTGTTCACCCTTCAGTTTCTATTTTTATTATGTAATATAGGTGTCTATTCTAATTATTTTTCTTAGAATAGCTAAGAAACACTTGAATGTTCTTAACTTATTTGCTTGGTTTTTGAATTGGGCCACTGATAATAGCCCAATGCTTTAGTTATTCTGAAGGATGTAATTTACTGTGTATTAATTATGCGATACACTGTTTACATGTTAGTAATGTTGATACATTAAACTCAATATGTAAAAGTTAGCAAGAAATATGACATTGAATGTAAATAAATAACATTTTAGATTATATATTTCTGGAGGTGAAAATCACTTTCAGAAACCATTATATTTTAAAATATAATTTTCGAGAAACTAATCTTAATAATTGTGAATCAGACTTAGATTTATCAACAATAAATGTTGTTACAAGGAAAGTGTTTTCTGCTTCAAAGGAGAGGAATAAAAGCTTCAGAGTTTTTGTTCCAAATGTATTTTAATTGTTTCACTGCCTGAGATTCCTTGAAAACTAAACTACCCTAGGACATTGAAAACATATTTATATATAGCGGCTTTATTAAAAATCCTCATTGTATACCTATTTGAATAGTGTCCTTGAAACTTTCATACAAGGACGTTAAAGTAAATGCATAATTACTAATATATATTATTAGAAGTGACGTACTAAATACTCAAGTGGTTGACAATCTTCATGAAAAAGATCATGATAGAAACTAACTAGAAAATATTATTGATACTTCGCGATAGAAAAAAGTAAAGGACTTCTGTGCCGCGACTCTACAACTGCGCAAACATGAAGAGGGAAGGTGAAGCGGTTTGAAATTTTGAAAGATAATGTATAGCAGTTTTTTAACAAATGCTACTAAAAGATTCGAAGGGTAGATGAGCGCGAGACGATTCACGAGTGTACAGGAAAAGACTATTTTGAAATATACAGTATAATATGTATCAATTAGCTCATATACTTTTTAATCACCAAGTAAATGAGTCTAGAAGAGGCACGAAAGCTCTAGAATTATTTGGAATTACTTCCTTTCACAAGTTACTTTTCACGATATAAATCCACGAGAATTTGAATTCATTTATAGCCATAGGCATCTCTGGTTTACACCGGGATAGGTACGCGAAAGGACAAAAATTTGGAACTACCATCCCAGCATTTGTCTAGTGTGATACAGAAAAAAAACTGGAAACTCTCAGGATTGTCGGCAGCTGATATCTTTCCAAGGACTTTTCGACTGTACCAACTGAGCCACTGTTGCTCGATATACATTCACATCTTGTTCTGCTTGTTTCGTACTACATACTTTGAGACAAAGCATCATCTTTCCTTCATTTCATTCCTTTTTGATTTAAGAGAAGAAGAGTAACAGAATAGCTTTTATCAACAATGAAAATAAAAATGGTCAAGGAAAAAAAAAGAGGTGTTCTTTAGCTTACTTGTTCTATAGCACAAGTGGATAGGAGGAGCAGAAGAGGGTGGATGATGATTTGGCTTTCTTTCAGAATTATGCTTTCCTATGCATTTTTCTTTCCTCTTCCCCTTCTTTCACTTCCTTTTCCCAATCCTCTTCTTCTCAAAACCCCTACAAACTTCCACCTACAACTCAAATCTCCATTGAGTCTGCTATGATGAAGACTTTTTGAGAAGTTTCCAAAAGGCAATACTTTGTTCGTGAAGTGATAATTGTTTAAGAAACTTCTTTCTCTTCTCTTTTCATTTCTTCTGTTCTGTACTCTCTCTTTCTCCCTTTCTTGCTGTGTGTGTGTGTCTCACACTCTCTTAAACTTTTCACCATAGTCTTCAGAATTGCTCAAGCGAAAAAAATCCCTTTTGTCCCTCTCGTTTTGTTCATTCTGTTCCTTTCTCTCTATTCCTTTTTTTATCTTTTCTTAACTTTTTTCACTTCTAACATGTTCGATTTTGAACGTTTCAAACAGTTTAATTCCAGCATTTAGTCCCTTTTTCTTCTTCTATCTCTTTCTCAACGTATTCCTGTCCGACATCGCTCTCTTTCTCTCTCTCTCATTTCTTCTTTTCTTTCGTCTTACTGAATCTTGTCGATGTCTTTCGCGCGAACAAAAGGGATTTAGCCACTAAAAGCCCATGTGATTCATTTTATTCTAAGCCTTTTCTTTTCTCCTTCTCTTATTTTCTGAAAAGGAATAGAGGGAGAAATGATGTAAAAATGTAAATAAACAAGAAAAAAATGTTGACGTTTTTTTCGCTAAATGTTATTATTATTTCCACTATGTTGAAAATTAGCAAATGACGCATGTGGATGTATTTCTGGTGAAGAATTTACAAGATTACTATAGAAATATACTAACATAGAGCTTTGTTCTAATGAACAGAAAATTATTTCTGAAAATAATTTAGAAGCACTTCTTTAGCAAAATTTGGATCTATGTTTTGAAGATTATTATAAAGATATAAATACAAGTGAAGATTCTTCACGTTCGAAACTAATTCTATTTGATTTCCCTTTCTCCTAATGCCCAAGAATATTACTAATGTCAATCATTTTGTAAAATGTTGAACGTAGAAAATTCTCGATAATATTTTCATTTTAAAATTCGAGTGATGTGGTATTATATACTATAGTTCGAATGATTCCTATCTATTCTGTTTGGTAGAGGATATTGAGCGTAATGTAAACTCATTTTTAATACCTTTTGGAAATTGAACATGAACCGAAATAAAGAAGCCATTGGTTCATCAGTTTATTAAAACCAAGTTGTAACGTATAAAGAGAGATAAATGCACAGCGATAGATTAATAGATTGACAGACAGACAAATAGACAGGACAGATTAAACGAGAAAGGGAAAATTCTAGGGAATGATCCTTTGCCTGAAAACTTACTTGTGAAAGAGAAAACAAAAGAAAAAGTTCCATGACTGACTTTTAGTCTTCATACCTTAATTGAACTCTGAAAATTCAATTTTTCGCATATTGAAGCCCAAATTTTACTTTATTTTGAGCCTTTCTGTAAATGACACTTAAAAATTCAAACCAAGTACAGACTATTTCAATACCTTGCATTTTGAATTACCGTATTTTCCTATGTATAAGACGCACTTTTTTTTTTTTTCAAATTTTTGGAATCCAAAGGCTGGGTGTGTCTTATACAAAGGTAGTTGATTTTTTCCCTTGCATTTTCCACTTCGTTATTTTCCACTACATGTCTTTTGCTTTTGAGATAGCTGTCAAGTCATTTAAGAAGTGTGACATTTCAAATACTTTGGTAATGAGGTAATATATGAGGACAGTGGTTCATCATCAGACACAGATGAGGACAAACTAATGGGTGCGAGTTTTGGTAATGATGAGGAAAGTGTTGACAGGGATGAGTAGTTGTGATGAGTGTTTACAGTGCTGTGTATGATTTTAAGGATGAATAAAATTATTTTATATACCGGTACAATTACTTTATATACCGGTATACGGTAAGTTCCATAATTTTCATTTTTTTCTAAATTTCGTGTCCGAAAATCAAGGTGAGTCTTATACAATGGAGCAGTCTTATACATGAGGAAATACAGTATACCTTTCTAGTTCAAGAAATATCTTAGTTATTAAAAACACTGATTTTGCCAAAAGTCAACGTCGGCCATGATAAACAAATGATGCCATGAATAAACGAAAGAAGTAAACATTTTTACCTGGGTCTGTAATGTCTTTAAAACTCTTTATGGTGGAGAACAATCCAGCGAAGGACCTAGTTTTTCTGAAGAATTCATGCAAAAAGTTTATTCAAACCTAGATGATTTTTGGTGGTATTTCCCGATGATGATTGTCATTCAAGGAAACTACAACAAACGCAAAAATTAGAAAATAAAAAAGCATGAAAGTATTTATGAACAATAGTAAGCCTGAAAATTATACGTATGATAGTGTACTCAAATGCATACAACTCCATGAAAAGAAAGATTAGTATCAAACATAACTCCAAGTATATCGAAGATTGATGATTTGATGTTAACCCGTATATATAATGTAGAGAAATAAATGAAGACAGAAAGGCAAAGTTAAATGCGTGACGTAGTAACTTTCTTTCGGAACATTCTGTAAATAACCATACATAAGTCTCAATTATATATTTTTTCTACTGTTTCTGAAGGGACTATTTGGTAACAACGACCAAAAGATTATGGAGCTTAGTATAAATCTTGTTTCCAAATTAAATTTCAGTTGTTTTTATCCGTTCTTTTCGTCTCCATCTCCCTATCGCTTTTTCTCGGATGTTTTACCTTTTCTTTTTGTTTTGTTCATTGGAAATCTCATATAGCTAGCATGCCTTTTCTAGTCCTCCCTAAATCAGACAATATTCCGAAGTTAGAACATCATTAACAAACTTTAAAAACAAAAGAAAAATATCTATTCAGGTTTCTTCTTTCTTTCTTTTTTTGTTACAAAAATGAAGAAAAAATCTTAAGATAGAGAAAAAAGAAATGAACAAAAGATAGGATGGGGTTCTTAGTATAGCATGCTGAGATTTATTTAAGGAATTAAAGAAGAAAAAAAAAGGAGAAGACAGAAAAGAAGTGAAAAGAAAGATCAAACCTAGGTATAATTTGATGCCGTTATATTTTCGAGAACCTCACGGAAGATGGCGTGTTCGATGTGCATTCATCCTTCTAACATCTTGTCGTTACAGAAGGGAAATTTTCATTACATACACGAAAGTAGTTTCTGCCAATTCTCTACACTGTTTTTCAATAAAATTGTGCGATGAGAGTATGTGTGTGTAAAATGTGTGTGAGTGAGAGAGAGAGAGACTGTATGAGTGACAAGGAACGAGAGAATATTCAAGGAGTAAAAGATAGAAAGTCCTTTGGAACTTCAAAGAAATATTCAAATGCAGTGCATTAGTTACACAAAAGCTGTCCAGTAGATGGGAAGAAGGAAAGTAACTCCTTTTTGGTCGATTGTTATTTAGCATTTAAAAGACTAAAAGTGAACTGTATATAACCTTTAGGATGAACATCTTTCATTTGAGGGTAATACGTAAAAGCTCTTGTAAAAATATCCAGTCCCTCCTAAGTCCTCACTCAAATATCTTTCTATTTTTTAAAAAAACATTTTACTTTAAATTACATTATAATTTTAAAAGATTATTTCATTACATTTCTAACAGTTTTAAACTATTATTTTTCAATAAAAAATACTATGACAGCTACTACTGGACAACTCTTGTGTAACTAATGCACTGCATTTGAATATAGCAGTATTTTGTATTGACTATATAGGCTTTTTAGTAATTATTATTTCTGTACTAAAATAAATTTCTTTCAGCCATACTTTCTTATTAGAAGTTCTACAGACAAACAAAGAATTGAGCAAGCAAAAAAATATTTATTTTTAAGAATTTTGTTTTCAATATCTTATTTACAAAATGAACAAGATAACTGTAAAAATGTTAGACTCTTATTTGTTATTGGATAGGTGGTACAGTAAGCTGGCAAACAATGGCATTTTCTACTATAGTAGTGAATGAATTCATTAATATTCGACTTACTTTTAATTATAGTAATATTAGAAAAATAAAATCATCAACACATTACTGAGATACGTTTTCTTCTTCATTGGAAAGAATATGGATAGATACGTATATTTTGTTCTTATTAAATACTGTAGGAAAATGTTCGTATTAAATACTGTATTAAATAGCTAGAGAAATGTAAAAATTGAAATCAAATTTTTAACAATCGAAATTGATTTTCTTGTTTAATTGTAGAGAAGTTCCTTTCATATGAAAATCAAATATGTTTATTTGTGCTACCGCTAAGCATACATATAGTCAGAACCTTCTACTTCTCCGTTAAAGGAACAAAGGTCCTTTATCTCCGATAATTGAGAAATAAATGTAAGTCCGTAGACGCCTACTCAGGGTCTACTACTGCCGAGGCTTCCCGGTTAAAATCCTGCTTCTGATTGAGTTTCTTCAGGTATTTCTATTAATCCTACCAAGCAATTGCCGTAATAGTGTCTAGCGTAAAGCTTTTTACCACTACCTTTTGCTAAATTGTATTATCCAGAGACATTTCATCCATGTGAGATCAGGTTCTAGATTATAAATGTGAGTTCAAATCAGAAATTAGAAATAAATTAATATCTCATATTGAATTTTTTCGTGTTAACCGTTCACATTACATACATTAAAGTACAAATGCAAACAGACAAAATAAAAATAGAGAGAACTGCTAACATGTCATTTGAATATGTTTTTGCGATTGTGAGTTATTAGTTATGTCTGTGTAGTAAATCAATGTAATATCTCAATAGTAAATTCTTGACCCAGTTCATGAAGTATGTAAGTTAGCATTAATGATTTAAATAGCAATACAAAGGTCAATACAAATTTCATTTTTCCGAAGGAGAGATCTCGAATCCAAGTGTTTCCAATTCCAAGGGGGATATTGGCATCGGGATAGCAGGAAATAATTTGTTACTGGATGTTTTAAACACATCATAGGAAAAGAATGTGTCCGGGGGAGGGAGAGATTATACAAAGAAAACGTAACGGATGTTCTCTTTTATTCCTTCTTCTCGCTGCTCAGCGCGAGTGTGGCAGTAACTGTTACTAGTGGAGTTCTTTATTAATTTCTACCAAGTCCTTTTAGACAAATTTTCTACTGATCTGCAAGTAATTGCTATACTATAAATAAATAGGCCTAATAAAGCTTAACCTAGTCATATGTGTAGACTCCAGTCCTAAAACGGTCGGCGCTGCTCAGAATCGGAATAATCATGAGTAAATAGGGTTGGCAGAACCGGATCTTGAACACGCAACTTTGCATTATTATGGAATTGAATTGAATTACTTTATGGACTTTTGGTATCTAAGGTTCAGGCCGAGATAGGGAAGAGGAAAGGAGTTAGCTACGGTGTAAATTAAAGGTACCATCACGGCATTTGGCTGGTATGACTGAAGAAAGAAACTCGAAAAACCTAAGTCTGGATGATCAACTACTGTGATCTAATTGAAGACTTCCCGAATGCAAAGTCAATGCTCTACCACTGTGCTACGGAGACGCGAGTTTTGCATTATTATAAATAAACTTTCACTTCCGGTACTGAATAACTTCAAATACCATATTGTTTAATGTACAAGATAAATGTTTAAGAACATTTATAAACAAATCTAACTCATAAGTAACATTTCTGGAGATAAAATATCACGGTTTGAAACGTTCAAAGAACATACTGCGTAAAACAAATATTGGAATTTACAAAAATGTTAATTGTTTTTTTAAATACTTCAAAAATATTATTATTATTACTTTTTAAATATTATTATTATTATTATTATTATTATTATTATTATTATTATTATTA
>JAGDQP010000119.1:158780-212834 GCA_022664845.1 Lepisma saccharinum
TATTATTATTATTATTATTATTATTATTATTATTATTATTATTATTATTACTTCATCTGCTTCTTATTTCATACTCCAATCACTGAAACTTCAATCCTCTTTCTACCTTTCAAGAAACTTCTTACTAAGTGTACGAAAAACGTCTTCAGAATATAAATAGAAGCTAAGGGTGAAATAAGAGTTTTAAGACCAATAGAGTTTTATGACTTCATTGGTGCCTGACCTCATAAAAATCTTGTAGAATAGTGCTGATCATTGTGCACATTTTTTGTGAAATGGATAAAAGGAAACAAATGAACTCTGACTATGGCTTAAGAATTTTCTGAGTCCTCCTTACATAGTTGAAACCATTGGAATGTTAAAACGACTGAACTTTTCTCTTTCGAAAGCTAAGGACGACCTTTTTGAAGAAAACATCCATCCGAAACGCAATCTTAGAATTGGAAGGAAAACACACCATTATAGTAACACTATGTACACAACAAAAGCACCTATGGAAATCACCAAAGACTGGAAAGCCAATTTCTCTAAGAACCACATCCAAAAAGCCTTTTCATTCCCTTCAATTCTATTTCCACACTACTCTTAACTTTTCTAGCAATACCGGTTCTTTCAAAAAAAAAAAAAAAAAAGTTAGGGAAGGTGGGGTGCAGAAGAGTAAAGAGCAGAGTTTTAAGGTTTTCAATTCTACCTCAGCAAAATTCAACAGCATCAATACTTCAAGTCTTAGTCAAGACAGTTACTAAAGAATACTGTATGTGTGTGTATGTGTTAGTGTATGAGTGTGTGTGTGTGTATCTATGCCCTTGTACGCTTTTTTTTTTTTTAGAGGGAAAAGTTTCTGTGTAAACTTGCATTCATCTCTTTCGAGAACAGCTCTTCTGCTTCCATTGGTTCTGTCTGTTCTACGTGACAGATCCCAGTTGGCTCTGAGCAATGCGTTCCATTTTCCTTCTTTCTTCTCGTTTTCCTTCCTACGTTTCCTTGCTTGCTACGAATGTTTGCGAAGACAGAGCAAGAAAAATTGCCTTGAGTTGTAGAGAATGGAAAAGATACCTTTAAAAAAGATAGGAATGAGTGAAGAAGAATAAAAAAAACATAAAAAAGAAAGTAAACGACATGTTTTCTTTCTTCATTTCTAATGAGCATACAGAAAAGTAATATGTGGAGAATGTGTGCGTGCATATACATATGTGTACATATGTTACTGTGTACATGAGAAATACGAAGATAGCTACCATTTAAGAAGACTAAAATTCTATTTACGTATTCCGTTTGGAAGACGTTAGTATACGCTAATATCAGAATAATGAATATGGCTCCTTGTTTGAACACGAGAATAGTACATCTCTAATTGTACCTTTAGTAGGCACACAAATATCGCTGCCAGTTTTTTTTTAGTCCTTCCAATTTTGTTTTACACCAATTTTCTACGTTAGAATTTACGAAATGAATTTACCAGTTTGCAATAATTTAGTAACGTTAATATTCTATCTAATTTATTGAACTATGACAATAACTTCTTTGCTAGAAGTTAAATAGAAGAACTTGAAGCAAAGTATGATACTTGATCTAAACTGAAGACTGGAAATGGAGTATAAGTGCCACAAATCCAAAAACGGTGTGCTTGTTGATGTTAAAACGTTCAAATTGTCAAGGCTAACAACCTTCAAGAACCTAGAAGCTCCTACCTAGACCATTACAAATAGTACAAAAGGGCGACGAAAGATAGAGGTATGTGTTCAAGGCGGTCTATTTTCCCTGTCTCCTGTAAAATTTCCTTTTTCTTTATCTTGTATATCTTCTTCTAAGCGGCTTCTCACATATCGAAAGCACTTGGAAAAATAAAGGAAAGGGGGACATCGTAGCATGTATTCTGCTTCAATCGATCACTCATCAGTGTCTCTACCGAATGAGAAGGCTAAGTATTAACGTGCTTGTCTTATATTAGGTAGGTGCAGCTAAGCAGGTCCATTCGAAAAGATCCAATAAAGATGAATCTAAGGTATTGTAAACGCTAATGCATAAACGAGTGTCAACTACAGACATTAACATAGGGTTTTCCTTGCTGTTCTACAATTTTAAAAGCATACTACCGATAGTTCTTAGAGCTCAAAATAACAATGGATTCATTCGTTCGTTCAATCACTCTTAGTATTTCATTCCTTCTTTCACTCATATATGAGAGTTAATTTCTGGTCTGTCATGAATGTATTTAGTTTTTACACAGTAATCAACGTAATTTATTCGCGTAATGTAAATATTGATGTGCTAATTCACTCCACGTTAGTTTTAGTCATTTGTTCATTCATTTATTCTCATAAATAGAGTAATTCGTACATTTCTTGCTTGAAAAACTTAGCTCAGCGTGATTCGCGGATGCAATACGCATTCATTCATTCATTCATTCATTTGATCACTACTCACTTGATAAATACCATTGTTTCGTTAATTTTGCTACTTCTAATAAATAACAGTGTGTGTTTGTGCATAAAATCGTTGATACAAACGAAACATGACATGATTTTCTTCTAGTCATGGAAGCTAGGAAGTCGGCCTTTATAATTTTTTGTATACTTTCTTTCCTTTATCCTAAAGGAAGAGACCTGCACCACTTCTTTTCCTTTCTTTCTCTCTCCCTTCAGCATCTTCGTAGCTTGCGTGGGTTAAAAGCTGTCATCCATCACCAGTAAAGCTGAAGCCAACTTAAATTACAGAAGCAACTACCCACACAAAAGAACCTAAGTGGAGAACGTATATATAATTTTCTTGACTCGTCCAACATGGCTTAAACACGTTTTCTTCTTATGGTTACGAACAAGTAAGACATATACAGTCTGCTCCAAACATTACTTTTGTGTAAGACAAAACAGTGCTAACAATATTTGTTGACAGGACTTCCTCTCTTCTGCGACTGGGATGCAAGAAATTTTCTCCTGTAAATGTTCTTGCCTGCTTCTTAATTTTGTTGCATGTATACAAAAGAAAGAAATGAAAACATTTACGAAGAGACTCATTCAAAACCCATAAGCCTAATATCTTTCTTATTAAATAAATTATTAAGCTCTGTAGTTGAAGAGCTCATTTCATTTAATATATATATATAGATTATTGTTATTATTAGGAGGGAATAATAAACAAATATTAGGAAGGAAATAATAAAATAGTGTTAGGAAGGGAACTATTAGGAAAGTAATAATAAACTGATATTAGGAAGGGAAAAATAAACTAATATCAGGAAGGGAATAATAAACTAATATTAGGAAGGAAATAATAAACTACCAGTAATATGAAGAGAAGGAAATAATAAAGTAATATTAGGAAGGGAATAATAAACTAATACTAAGGAGGAAATATTAGGAAGAGAATAATAAACTAATACTAGGGGGGAAATATTAGGAAGGGAATAGTAAACTAATACTAGGGGGAAATATTAGGAAGGGAATAATAAACTAATACTAGGGGGAAAATATTAGGAAGGGAATAATAAACTAATGCTAGGGGGAAATATTAGGAAGGGAATAATAAACTAATACTAGGGGGGAAATATTAGGAAGGGAATAATAAACTAATACTAGGGGAAATATTAGGAAGGGAATAATAAACTAATATTAGGAAGGTAATGATAATCTAATATTGACTGTAGATGTATACCCAGATTCAGAACAAATGACTAAAGGAATGTATTTAATTTCGAGAGTTGGAGAAAATAGCAATACCGACATAATATACATTGCTAGTAGAATACGAGTATATGGAATGTTTGTTTTAAACCTATAACGGATATAGCGTCAGTGTTGCCATACAACTTACCGGACTTAGAAATTGTACTCATCGTCCATGGAACTGAGTGTGCACTAATTTAAACCTTAACACCAGTACAATAGCATAATTAAATAGAGAGCTTAGAAGAGTGATGCATCATGCTTGTACTGACGTCAAAACTCTAGTATCATTATAAACCGGAGACAGATTTCTTATATCATCAGAAAATGGAAGAGACACATATAGTTTGGATATGAACTGTAATAAATAAAGAGTCAATGACCATCAAAACATTGAAAGAATAATTGGAATGTTATTTTTCTCAAATACTGTAGAGTCCTGCTAATCCGAACTAATTGGGGTTGTGCCCTGTTCGGATTAGCAAAAGGTCGAAATACCCAGACAATCATTAAGTCGGAAAGTTATTTAGCGTCTTAAGCCTTCTAGCGCGTTTTATTCTGTGATCTAGTGCCAGCTTATCGCAGCGACCTGGCAATACGTATGCGTTGGAGTTGACTTCAGCGAAGTTCGCCGTACAGTAAAGTTGTTCTCATGCGCATCGTTATGTTATGTTCATGCGTCGTTGGCGCAACACTGCTTCATCAGGTCGATTTACTTATGTGCGTCAAAAGAAAATCACTGACTTTGTACTTCGTAAGTTAATGCGTATTGTTTTTATCACTTGCTTTTAAATTTAATTGTAACTTACACTTTTTAGTAAGCCTATGTTCTTGAGCTTTTTATAATGAACAGTATCGTGCTTTAATTACACTATGTAATTAAAATTGTACCCTATATTTCTGTGCTTTGAGTTCATTTTCTTGTACCTTGTATATAAAATACAAGTTTCTACATCAAAATATGATTTCCTTTTTCCCCTCTTATGTTAAATTTAAAAACAATTTTATATGTTTTTTCCTGGGCTCTGTTCGGTTTATCCGGATTTGCGGATTAGCAGGACCCTACTGTATCTCTATTTTCCAGGTCACAATCGTTTTCGAAATACCCATTTTATTTCCTTTCTTTCACTTTTGCAAGAAGCTTTTCATTATACACAATGATCCACACAATTCTCTGACATGAATAGCGTGTCCAAACATCTCATTAATTCATATATTGGCATAATTTTTCAACTGAATGTGTTCTCCTATCATGTGGACAAAGAATGGAATGAGGAAAAATTAGAAGAAAAGCTTTTTTGTTTGTCACTATATTCTGAAGAAATGAGTGAGTATCAGGTCATGTTGAAATTTTTCATATGTTGACTATGGATAGAGAATGTATCATCTATATGCATTACGCTCCTTTTCTTTGTCACTTTTCAACAATCTAAACATGTTTTGCGTGTTCCACGTGTGGACCAGGCGCTCAAAAAGCGTGATTATTGATTTCTTCTGGACGGTGAAGGAACTTGGTTCCTCATTTAACCTGTTCACTTTCTCTCTCTCTCTCATTTACTCTCTCTCTCTCTCTCTCTCTCTCTCTCTCGTAACCCTTCCCTCTCCTTCCCCTTCTGTCTAAAAGCACGCAATTTCGAAAACATTGCAACGAGATTAGAGGAAATAAGTTTAAACGTTTCAATATAGTCCAGGAGAGAAACACGGGAAACTAGACGGGAAGTTTTGTGGTAAAACTTATATAATTTTGCTGATTCTCAAACTGTAACTTACATAACAGCCAAGGTACTATAGCGTTAGGAAGAAAAATATAAAAGGCCTGTCTGAAAAGTATCCGACCATAGATCACGAAATAAATCTAAATACTTGGTGTGTTCCACTTAGTAATGACCTTTGAAATAGGACTCTTCAGCTTTCACACTCTTAACCCAACAATCATATAACTGCTGAAAGCATGCCTCTAACGCCTCTTTCCAAGCTGAAGGGTTATTTGCATTGCTCATGATGTTCTCTCGCATGTCGAAATGGGTACCTATGAGTGTCGATTGCCTTTAGGGAAAAACCCAGCTTGGTGATCGACAAGAAGACCGTTCTCCGCCAGGAAAGATTGGATCTACTGTGGAATGAATCGGGGAAGGAGGAAGTTATCCTGATGCAGGCGCTAGTTTTGTAAAACCCAAAGATCTGGTCTCTTGCAACGAACTTCATTACTTAGACGGCGGAGAACTCCTTCGTAGCTGCTCGTCCTTGTAGTACATATTCGTGATGCACAATGCTACGGAAGTCAAATAACACAATGGGGATTTGGCTGAATGGATGTACCCACTGTTTCCCTTGAACCGATTGTACCACTGTTTTATATGTGTATTACCCATGGGACCGTAGCGAGAAGCTTGTTGAATCTTGCGTATTGCCTCTGGAAAGGCTGTCTCCACGGTTCCGGAAAAACTTAAAACGAGGGTATTCTTGTTCCACATGTTCTGTCATTTTGCCTGAATGGAAATGAGACGAAGAGAGCCTTATGACACTACATACTGGCTAGCTAACGGATGCTGAAGCAGGTGAAGATCACATCACCTAACAAGAATTCTTGGCTTATTTTATTCCCTCTGATGTCTACTAATAACTAGCGAAATTTCAGTACAATTAAGTCATATTTACAGGTCGCTCCATTTTGCCTATTTTCAGTTGTTGTCAACACTTTTAGAAACAAATTAATATTTGCAGTCTAAATTTACAAAAACGCTTTCTTCAGTGGAGCGGGAATTTTTTTACGGTGGTTTTTAACCAATTGAAGAATAAACTGTTTCTGTTCCTCGTCTTTTGTCAAGGTTTCATTATACTTTTGGATGAGACTTATACCTCTTTTAGCTACATCATTCACCACAGCCATTTGTTTTGATAATTCACAAAATTCATGGAAAAAAAGGGTTATCTCGCCAGTGGTTTGGAGTTTGTTTGAGAAAAGACGCTTTGCCTTTTTCCATTAGGGCATCAAATATCGACCCTGTTCTCTCTGTTACTAGATCCTCCAAATTCAGTTCTTCAGGTTTCTTTGTCGTGGAACGTTTGGTAATGCTGGCCGTTGCAGGCTTTGGACCATCTTTTCCTTTGTTTCTTCTGATACTCTGTCATCAAAAAATGCTAATCCTGATAAATGTTCTGACAAAAACCAGAGATGTCTTGAAAATCTTACATATGCATTACTGGAAATAGGTTCGTCTGGGTAAGTTTTCAGAAATGACAAAAGATTAGTGTTATTGAGAGAGGCTCGGTTGTCAAGTGGAGCTTCATTCCACTGTTTCAGCTAAACAAGGCTGACAAACAGAAATAAACGTGCGATAATGTTGGTTTCGCGCACAGTCATCCTAAACTGAGAGTTAAAAAGAAAAAGTTTCAATGCATATATGCCTTTTCCCATCCATCTATCGTAAATATGCTTAAATGCCTTTTCCATCCATCCATCTATTTCGAGCTTAAATTTACGAAAGAACGAGTGTATATGGAGGTGGGTATACGCCATATTTTTGAAAACGGTCTAGCGTGTACTTACCAAAAATCCTAGCATTATATCACTGGTAATATTACTTTCTTACTACATGAACCAAAAGGTTTAAATTGGAACGACCTGTAAATATTGAGCAATAAGGCTAACATTTTGCAGGTAAGTAGCTTATGACTAGAGAAAAAATAAGCCTTGTGGAGGATTATTTGGAACAAGTTGATTTTTTTTTGCATTTGGTTTTGAACCACCCTAGTGTGCAGTGTTACCATCTAACTTTCAATTCTTTCTTAAAGAATGTCGGATTCTTTTCAGACATGCCTTGCACATTTTCAATGTATTATCCGTTTGGCGATAATTAGAAAGATATCAGCCATAGGCTTGGCTAAGGTACCATCCCAACGTTCTCTAGTAAGACTAAGAAAAAACACCCAAAACTGCAGTCAGGCTGTCCAGCAAGACAGATCTAAAATAAGTGTTTTTAATATTTTGACAATTTAACAAATCCTGTTAAACTGCAGTTGAGATACATAGAGATGAAGAGAATACATCATTTGCCTTCCAATTAACCCAAGACAGTAATTATTTAGTAACAAACTACATTTATATGGAGTAGTTAAGGCCATGAAGACCTCCTCTTCCACTTAACCAAGTAGAACTGGTTTTGAATATTTCAAATATGATAAAAAATGATGTTGTATGTACCATAACACTGCTGCATAAACTACGTATAATAAGGATCATATGTTGGAACAATTGAAACAATATGAGAAGCTAAGCATGATATTCCAATTTTCATTGGAAATGTTTACTTAGAAAACACAGCGTTATTTACATAGTCACTTTTACACGCGGTCACACACACACATAATAAAAACATTTAAATAAATCATTTAATAGTGTTTACACTTTTCACACATTTCCCATGTATAATAATAATCATTGGGACACAATCAAAACAATTAGAACCTGAACATCTTGTGTGAAACGACTATTCATCATGTACTTATTGTATTTCGTCGTCAAGTTAATATTTTTTATTGAAATAGCATTGGAACACTATAATTAAAAGTAGATAGTGAGTGTAACTACCCTATGTTGTGCGAAAGATTATTTCAGGCTAACATAATGTAAACAAGGAAAGATTTGGTGTAAAAATGAGAAGAGTGATGAGGAACAGAAAGTAAAATGCTTGCTCGTAACTTTAGTGTTGCGATCAAGGTAGGAGCTAAGCGACTAAACACGTTTGTGGAGTTAAAATACATGTTGAAGATGAAGTGATTTGAAGATAAGTGTTTGTTTATGGAAGTCGGTGTTTCCATTTTGTTTAATCATTATCAATTGTCTTTAAGAGGAGGAAAGGTGATAAGGATACTTTACTTTAAGGGCAATGTAAAGCCAAGATGTACGACAAGAGATGGTAGCACTATCTCTCAATATGTCTAATGTATTTTTATCGTTGCACGAACTTTCAATGCTCCTCCTACAAATTCAAGCGTAGAGAGTTCAAGCTTTCAGGGAAGAAAGTTCATAACCAATTCAAGAGTTCTATTCGTGCCGATGTTTTATTTTCTTTCTTGCTCATTGTTGAAAGTGCTTCATGGTTATCCATAACAACAATGAAACGATTTTAACAATGAACAAGAAAGAAAATGGAAAATCGGCACGAATAGAACTCTTGAATTGGTTATGAACTTTCTTCCCTGAAAGTCTGAACTCTCTACGCTTGAATTTGTAGGAGCAGCATCGAAATTTCTTGCAACGATAAAAATACATTAGGCATATATGGAGTTTGTGCTGCCATCTCTTGTCGTACATTGCCCTTAAAACAAGATCTAAGTTAAGGATTGTCTATAAACTTGAGGGGTCTAGCGAATTCTTCTTTCACATTTGTTAGAATTATTTGTATGATTTTAAAATAGAATTGAATTTAAAAAAAAAAAATGATTTGTTTTGATTGGGTAGGTTTTTCTTCTTTAAGTTTGGTAGGGAAACTCATTCTTTCACAATGCATTGATGTGCGGTTTCCTCTCGATACTTTCTTGTCTATGAATATTCTGAGGTTTATACGCCGTAAAATAGGGTTTAACGCAATGCTTTCAACGTTCTACAGAAAGAAAGATGTCTTGTAAATTTTGAGGTAGTTGTTAAGATGATACTTGTATATATTTTGATTTACAATGATTAATTACTAAGCGATTTTTAAGTTTACCGCAATCAATGATATTACGAAAAATCTAATTTAATTTCTGAATAGTTATGTTCAGTCATTAAGGACAATATCATATGTATACTTGAAACTTATCTGTAATATGGTATTTACAGTATGAAAGGAAGGAAAGCAGGTCATTTGAAACACACAGATTATAAGAGGACTAAGAACATTCTCTTAAGTGCACCATGTGTTAATTATCACAATGAGAAACTTCAACCTGCTCCTTTCTAATTAATTCCGATCGCATAAATAGTTTTTCACGAATTTAGCAAATCCCTTTCATAAATTAAAGACTAGATCAATTTGTCAGAATAATTCAGAGTTAAATTGATTGAATACTTTTAAAAATTAAGAAAAATACTAGAAATAGTAGAAATTAAAATGGATAAAAGAAATGATATTACAGGAACTGAAGGAAACAATTGAAGGCTAAATTAATGTAACAGATGGAAAGGAAGAAAGAAGATAGATGAAACTCATTATCATAACGGGAGGAAATTCTTATACTATGACAGAAATGAAAGCCTAAGAAAGTTTTGCAATGGAATTTATAGGAATAAACTTACTCTGAAGAATCAGTCACTGTTGACAGAATACTGCTAATGATTATCATGAGACAAAATACACTATCATGGTCAAAGTAGGTAGATTGCAAGCTTACGTATTAACTTGGGTGGATGTGACCATGAAATACACATAAACGTTTTAACTGCGTACAGATTGAATTACAATTGTACACTAAATTTTGATTTACTAGTTCCCTATATATGTTTCGAATATAATTTTATCGGTACGCCAGCGAATATGTCGATTGGTTGACACTGTTTCCGGTCGTAAGACTGAGAGCAGGCTTTGAATCCGTCGGCAGAGCTTACCTTCTAACTCTCACATGAACATTTTTTCCCAAAAGAACACTTGTGGTAAAAGTAGTTTTAATTAATTTTGTATTTATAGATCTAATTGGCAGTACAGCCTAAGCCCGTCACAAGTCGTAGTGAAAGGGACAAACAAGATAGTTTCTGCAGGGGAAAGGAATAAGGAAGGACCACGGCTTTACCTAGACATAATTTATCAATTAAGCCGAGAAGAACTCTGGGAAGCCTAAATTCATATGGCTGCACCAATATTTGAACCTGCCTACTTCACAGTGTCGTGCCAGAGGTCTAATCTTAACTAATTTGGACCAGGAATTTAGGGTTAAAGTACTAAAGTACTTTAGTACTGTACTAAAGTCTGCAGGTAACATAATAGAGAACAGCTATACTCACTTGTTAAAAGTTAAAATAGGAACTTTTAAAGACTGTAACTGGTCACGTAATGGTTAATATGCTAAGTCGAAAGCAACGAGTTCAATTTTAATATACAAAGCCAGTTCTTTTAGAAGGCTAACATACAACATTTTATGGAAACGAGTGCACTTAAATATCATTTCACCAAAATTGTATTTGTATTTTTTTTCGGGACATATGGTCCTAAGGATGAAGTTGGAGCTATAATAAATCACATTAGTTTATTATTATTTGTCCACGAGCATTGCCTGTTTGAAGAGAAATCCCAAAAGAATTGCATTGAGTATATATTTTATTTACAGAAAGTGGCTGACATAATTACATAAAAAAAACATGATTCGCGAGTTACCTGTAAAAGATGAGTGGGGAATCTTGCAGAAAAATGAAGTCTCAAACATGCTTCTTGAAAAAATAAGATTTTGAATTATGTTATCAAAACTCAATAAGCAATATTTTTTTGATGATAGTTCAATTAATACATGTCACGTTATTTTTTCTTCTTTCATTATTTTCTCCATCTCAACGCACTAAATTATATTCCGCTAATTCATTAGTGGCCTCTTATATGTTATAAATATAATATTCACTTAAATGTTACATAAACAACCTTTTAAAGACAATTATATTTTTCTTGAAATTTTGCAATCATGAGATTTACAGGAAATGAAGTATTTGTCCTTAATCTTCTTAGTAGCCTTGTGAAATAAGGACTGAGCTAGAAAGATGGAAGTGGCTTCAAGTAAAGGTACATTGTAAACATTCGCTTTCTGTACATAGTAAACTGTATAGAATTTTCAGTTAGAAAATATCGGATCTCTGTTTTCATGAACAATAAATAAATCTAATTGCTGGGCAAGAATGATACTCTCAACTAGCCACGCTGCTAGGTGTCGCATCATTTGTTTCTTTAACAGCTATTTTCTTTATCATTCTCAGAAGCAGCTTGAGGTTCTGTCTAACTCCAAAAGGATGTTAAAAGAAATATCTCATGAAGTTACGAGACGAAAAAAGAAACAATATTTGGGTGGGCAAGCTTATTTAGAACTATATTCTATGATAGAAAAGAAGTAATGCTGAAAATAACTTGCATGTTGCTTTTAGGGAGAAAGAAAATCTTCTGGTAGTACGTTTTCGTAAACAATCCAAGTTGCATTGTCAGTCTTGTATGCTCATCAAGATCGAAACTCTGGAAAACCTTCGAACAACACTTCCTTTCACTAAAATGAAAATAGAGCAACTTTTCTTCACTTGCAGCAGGCACTGAATTCATATATTTCAAAACTGGCCAATAGCCAAACATCAATCTCTTCCTTGCCTCTTCCTATATTTACCTCACAGACATAAAATCGAATGTCATTTCATAGTGCATATACGCTCTTTTACTTCCCTCGTGTCTAGTATTTACCTTGAGCATGTTTTATGTAAACGTTTAACACATTACGCTCTTTCAGTTTAAAGCGTTGAAATAATTTATTTAATATTTTTTTTTAATGGAACCAATGAAAGACATGAAATATGAAGTTTTAAATTGTAAATACACTTTAGGCGAGGAGCACTAACACACATGATGAGAGATTGCTCAGTACAAACATTTCAAAGTTGAAAACCTAAGGTAATAAGAGGAACCCAAAATAGAGCGGTATCATCCCAAATGATGTAATATCTCGATATATTTACAGTTAACATTTTACCAATTATCATCAAAATATATCCAAGAAATGTGTCCGAGTAGGGTTTGTAATAAGAGGATTGCACATACTGCCTTTATAGTTTGAGAGAATTTTCTCCATTATCAGGAATCTGTATTACATAGCTGTTTTAACATCACAAATTTTGTTCAAATCCTTTGGTTGTCAATTTTAAAGCCTACAGGTCTTCACTTACTATCTGTCGACGAAAAAAAAAACATTTTCTTCAATGTGTCACTTACTATTTGACTTCTGATGATACCGAGCAACTGTTCAATGCATCTAGTGACGAACTATTTGTTTTGAGGAATATCTTTACAGAAACACTTAAACTCATGTACTCAAAGTTTTGTGTTGATTAATCTTGCAGTCTGTTTGATATTTTTTCCTCTGTCAAAAATCTGGGTTTAGTAGTTCTGAAATCTATGATCTCAAAATACATAAATATTAACCGAGTAGCCGTAATTCTTCATCTTCATCCAAATAGGAAAAAATATCAATTGATATGGAAAACACAAATGCAAAATCAAATCTAATGTCATCAACGTATTCTTTACTGAAGCCTAGAATATCGTCACAAAACATTACATTTGAATAAGAATATTGTATTTAAAGCAAAACTACATTGTTGTTTAGTTTCCAACATTTGAGTTCCTCCTTCGTTTGTTATCCAATCAACTACTTGGTTTCAGTAAGAAAATCCAACAACACAAGTACGAACGAAATATTCCATCATGATCCAAATTAAAAACAATCATTATTATTACTTCTAAATTAGAATGATCACACCGCTAATTATCTTGTTTTATATCAATGCTCCTTCGACTTTTCAACTACATTTTTAGCATCTTCATCACCACTGATATCGTCAACTATACATTTTCATTTAATATAAAAATCAGTAAACTGAACAATGCACATACAAGTTCTATATATTTTCGTTAAGTATTTTGATTCAAAACTTTATGTACACATTCTTAAAAAGCTTTTTGTATTAATTAATCAAGTAACTTGTTTACATGCAACAGCTTACAATGTTTTCCTAAATATTGTTTAATCACATTTAAGTAACATTATTTGTTTATGTTTTTCATTACGTAACCAAATAGAAGTACTGCCAAGAACATAACTTCACATCTACGAAATTTACAATTGGAGGTAACACAAGAGAAGATAAATTTAGATAATAGCAGAGCTAATGATGTTAGCTTTAAATTTCCACGAAGAAAATTCGTCTACATTTCAAATTAAGTTTTCTTTGGTATCTTGGTATTTTGTATACTAGCTTTTTTCTTCTCTTCTTCTGACAAGCATTTAGCCAATATCGCTGTCAGCTTCTCCCAAAATTGAGTGTATTATGATGTTCGTTGCCTGAACAACTTGCCTGCGGACATGACGAATCGATTGTTGGAGAACGTAAAGCATTAGGCAAGACATTTATGTTTTGACCAACAGAGGTATGCATACTAAATATTGTTTTTAAAATCTCTCGAGTTTAATAATAGTATTTATAATATTATGATTATTATTGTTATTAATAACAATAATCATAAAAATAAACTAGTGTAGTTTAAATAAAAAAGAAGGAAAGGAAGATTAAAATAAAATAATAATCTGACTTTCCTAATACGTATTCCTAATGTATCTAAATTTATTTAGCGCCAGTATATATTATAGTTTATTTTAGCAGCGTTAAGCTAAAATGAATATTGGTCACTTAAGATGATATAATCTAATTTTTAAACAACAAAGTATTTACTAATGGTTGAAATGGATAAGTGACATTTTATTTGCCTCCGAGGATAAGGTCATTCAAGGAAAGTAAAAACATGTAATTTTTTCTACTAGCCTTCGATTAGTTCAGTGCGACAAATATAGGGACAGTAATTAATCAATTTTACAGTAAGGTTCTTAATATTTTTACTCATTACAACACAAACCCAAAATACAGTTTAAAGTTCTGTTTTTAATAATTACATACTTTTCTTTAATTCACAATGGTTCATCGTGTCCTCAAATCTTGCAACGTTATAACCCACTTCCCAACGTCATACAGTGATGAAATTTTACACAGCAACGTAAGTCGGGAGACAATACAATATTCCATTCTTACTTTCACATATTTCTATATATTTTTAAAGTATATTTTTATTTAGTAAGAACTTCTTTATTCTAAAATAAATACTAGCCCGCAACAATGTTACGTTTGGCTGGTTACAGAAAACTTTAGGATTTGGGTGGCAAGATCAGCTTGAGAGAAGGTATCCGATTACCGAAATAACTAAAAAAATAATAATAAACTTTTTAAAGACATACCTTTCTTAATCAATTAAGACTAAAAAGTAAAACAAAATTTTGTTTATGTATCACTAAAAAGAAAAGCATTGGGCAATTGAAAAATTTATAAACTGACTGTATATGAGAGAGCGCCCCGTGGATAAGGGACATTATACTTTACTTTTTAATACGAATTGTGTAAGAAAAATATGTTTTAAAAGATTTTTAAATTATTATTATATTATTGATTTTTCACAATTTTAAATTCACAAAAATGCTTTGATTTTATACATAAACAAATCGATTAAGAATTGTTCATTGATCATGCATTAAATGATATTAAACATATCAAATTTTGAATAAAGACATGCCGCGTCAATACGATTATGAAGATATCATAGTTGAACAGGATTTTAAAATTCCTATTTTACAGAACCCAATATATATACAAAAACTTGAAATGAATTTATTAAGAATAACATAGTCATGCCTTCTGCATATTCAATAAACGCGAAAAGAGGAAGGTCTCAGGTGACCGAGAGATTAGCTCTCTCGCTCTCTGTTCGTGTGTTCATAGGTTCAATTCCAGCCGGTGTCCATTAAACGGAATGGTTCGGAGTTAAATTTACCAAAAACTGTTGGTCTTGAACACACCAGCTTGTTTAGGGAGTGAATAACAATTCAACCTAACAAAGAGGGAAGTGCCAGTTACTGATCCAGGGCAAACGTTAAAATCTTGCAATAAAGGTATGTGTTCTCTGCTCGTTTTAAAAGTATGTGGATTACAATTAATTACATGACTAATGCATATCGAAGTGAATGAATGAATCCATATTCGAATGAATAAATTGATGAATGTATAACATAACGAACATGCATTGCTTTTGAAATTCTGTGCAGTCTATTCATACATGAGTTACAACAATTACTCTCTAATAGATGAACGTGCTACACGATTACAATAATGCAGACCTATATAAAGGTATGGCATTACGTACACAAAATAATTTTAACAATCTGTACATAGTAATTTATATGGCGTTTAATTCGTGTCCATTAGATACATGAATTCATGTCCACTACATAACGAATGAATGAATGAACTAAGTAATGAATGAATTTATGCCTGTCATATTAGGTACTTGAATTACTTTTAACAATTTCTATTTGAAAAACGTTGCAAGAACTACAACAGCTACACTTAAATACACCCATGAATGTATTAATGATTGAATTATTAAGGTCTTATATTGTGTACACGAATGAATCACTTTGAATACTAGACTTCAGTACATAAAGTACACGTATTACACTTAATTACGGTGACGAATATTTGATTACATAATTAAATGTATGGATGAATGAATTATTTACTGAATGAAATAATTTTGAATGAATTAATATAAGATTTGTTTATATCATGTACAAGAATTACGTTCAATACTTTGTGTTGTATATTATGTATGAATGAATTTGACTCAAGATTGGAATTGTTCCATATGGATGAATCCATTTCTTTGTTCAGCAAAATATTTCAAGTTAAATATCTGGTAAGTACAATAATATCTTTAAAATATCATAACCACAAGTAAAAAGTAACTTGCTTAGAAGTTATGATAAACATTGTCTACAACCTTAAGAAAATTTCCCTCCATTATCCTCAAATATTTCCCAGTAATTGAGTTAGACTACCAATAGCTTCAAAATGAGCACTTGAAGTCCTTTTGAAATTCCAAGCTTTGTTCAACAAATATGTATATTGTATCCGACGAACAGATTTCATTTTATGTGAAAGGTACACGTGTCATAAATAACACCACATATCACTGAACCAGATGCAGCCATCAGAGTTGAATCAATAATGTAATTTATTGTAATGGATTTGTTGGAGTTTGTTCCGCTGTAATCAAACAATAGGAATGGAAAAAGAGAGAGAATAACGCAACAAATAGTTTAACGCTCGAAACGAGCATAACGGATTTCCACGATGCAGCTGACCTATAGTGCTTAGAAGGGTGCGGAAATTGCAAAGGTATTAAGCATGTATTACGTTTCTGGAAGTTATTATTACATTTGAAATATGACTCCATTTAATAATAATAGTTATTATTGTAATGTTAAATAAGAACAATACGATTTATTTATCATATTCGTGTTGTATTGTTTTACAATATATACTTTTTCAATTGAAAATGAGGGTTCATAGTACGAACAGGTGCCATGTGGTTGAAAAGGGATATGGCTTAAAGCGATGGTAACATTTCATATCTGCATATGCTACGTTATCTTAGGTGAGTACTTATTACACTTAATCGTATACAAAATTATATCTACAGATAAGGTCAACTTGTATAGGTATAGGAGCTAACTTTGATGGACTCAATAAAATTTAACTTTTCAATTTTCCCATTAAAAATTCTGACATAAAATGCGCCTAATGCATGTAACAACAACGTATAATAAACGATTGTAGCTCCGGTAGAACAAGTACTAGTTTCGTCAGCTGGTACCCTGCGTAAAACTTCATGGAATTGATAGGTGGCCCATAGTTGTTCTTGCCAGGCGTGTATTCCGTGTTTACAGCGTGGCTAGGGAAAAAAAGATGCGTGTCAAAACGGGGCTCGCTGCCTTTGGTAGATCATACGGAGACAGTGTTTAAAAAGTGGCTGTACCCCTTGTCTGTTCGACAGTACTGTGAAAAGTGTGTTTAGGCCTAGAGCATGGACAATGGAAACAAACACCTTGTTATAACACTAGTCTGAGAAAAATGTTAAAACAAAATACTTACAGGTAGGAACCGCCGACAAGTTTAACATATTTTGTCCACCTATCATTTCGCCCCGAGACAACAATTGCTCCAAGTTATCATTGACCATCAACATATCTGAAACTCAGAACGTACACGACGACGTGAACTGCATAATATGAACATCTGTGATACATGATGTGATACACACGAGAGGGAGTATTATAGAGAAACGTATTATGAGATGCTGTTGAACTGTTCGAGTTTTTGTCAAAATTTTCTGGCACTGTTACTGTGGTTCCATTTCCTCCTGATTTTGGTTTATTCACCTACTACCCCATTTTCTATCGAAAACGCCTCTGTATTACTCTTGTTCTTCTCTACTTCTGAGAGGCCGCCTACCTGCCATGTTTTAGGGAAAGCTTGAATTATTTAGGTAATCAGTCCGAACGCTTCTCCAGAATCGGAGCTTTGTTCTATTTGACCTGTCCCATCTGAGAGATTCTTCAAAATAAAACCTTCTGAGAGCTTCAGCTACTTTCTGTGGAACTATGTCAGGTAGAGCCTCCGTTCTGTCGGCTCTCTTCACCATGAGAAATATATGCTCGGTGAGGCGTTCAAGTTGTTCACTGTTTTAACATCCTCTTTTCCATTTAGGATATTTAATAAATCTCGACGAGCGTATGTCTTACACACAAAAGAATTGTATGTAATTACCTTAAGTAATCAACCAATAATTTTTAACAAAGTCATAATACAAATTGGTATATATGTATTATACGTTACAATGGTCTATGGAACACCAAGTGTTTCGAACAGGGTGCAAGCAGCACAGGTGAAGTTAACCACCAATGAAATGCACGTATTAATCTAGATAACCTCATGTGTTACATGAAGTTTGGGTTTTAGAACAAACGTAGTAAGAAATGGAACGTGTATTTTGAGTACAGGACAAATTCTATCAAATGTCACACAGATCTGTACTTTAAAACATAAACTACATACATGAATTACACGGCATGGTCACTTCTTAACATTTACTTTGATCACTAAGACTACGAATAAACTTCTTAAAACTGCGCACCTTCCCGTACGTTTCAACTCATGTAAGAACGAGTTAGTATACACCCACACTTTGCAACCATGTATACACTATCATAGCCGCCTAAATAAGTTTTCACATGGAAGGCACGATACTTTGTTCACTTAGCTAATATACTATAATCGGTTTGGGGAATTTGTTCACATTTCACAAAGTCTGTTTTGGCCAACTATTTCTTCTTTTGACCCACTGTGGAGTGTGGTAAGAGCAGCAGATATACAGAGAAGGAAAAATGAAGTAAAATAAAGCAATTGTTTTCTGCTTGTGTGCTAATTTTAAAACTAGTTTTTTAATAAATCGTTTTATATAACAAACGTCGTTCTTTCTCAACTCGTCGTGAGGTCTATTGTTTCCTTTTAATAGACGGCTTTGTAATTACTACTTTTAATTTGTATTCATAAAAGGAAGCCAAAGTGTTCCTATAACTGAAAGGTCAGTCAAAACATATGCTGTAGAGGTGTTTATTTCCAGCATGCGTGTGGTTTTAGTGTGTACATAAAAATAGTATTGATTTTATTAATTAAGGTACCGTTTTGTCTCTTAATGTACATAAGTGAATTCTTGAATTATTGTCTCCAATTTCGTCCCAATTTTCTGTATGTTATTCAGAATTTAAATCAGGTTATGAAATGTGTCTATTTACAGATGCTTTAGGAAAGTAAAATAAACCTGATAACGCGAAGCTGAAAACTTAGTCTGTCTTTAAACCAGTCTAATGAAATTTTATTGGTCCATGTTATTTTCCCGAACTAATATTACCTCTTGTATGTAGTATCTTGTTCACGATAGGTTACTTTTTTATCTCAATATAATAACAAACATGTACAAGGTAATCGGTACTAATAATTACGTGAGATACTATTAATTACATTCTTTCGGAATTTCTTGAAATAAACTTTCATCTTTTTTGATGTGAGTAATCACCTCCCGAAGTTTGTACCATTGTTTCAAGGACTTCTAGTATATAAGAAACAATGCGAAATTTATTTTTCGGGCCTTCACTTGTATTAATTACTATGATAGATTGGAAATGTAATGTCATCAAGTTGCAAGTGTCACTTATTATGTTACAATTGAACTGAATATATTTATGTCCTTAAGGTATTTCAGGCTCACACCGGAATAAGGTGGGAAAGAACATATTGGAAGTTATCCGGCCAAAACCTAGTTAGTAGGTACCATCGTAAATCCGAGGAAACTTTTTTTTTAAGTAACACTATGTTGTCTTCCTGGACACTCGTATTCCCGTGACGTTAATATTATTTGTTAAGCATATAAGACTGTGTTGCAAACTGCGAATATTATATGAAATTAAACATTAAATTACCAATTGAATTTGAATTTTTTTTATTTATGGTCTTCAAGTATCTAAGTTAGGCTGGGATAGGGTTGGGGGAATGAATCATCCTGGGCCTATGTCTAAGTTTCCATCACAGTATTTTCCTGGTGTGACTGAGAAAAATTCTGAAAAGCCTTATACGGGTCGGCTGCTAGTATCGCAATGCGAAACCAACGTTCCACCAAGTAAGCTATAACCGCGCGTTGTGAAATATTGAAGGTGCCAATGTTCTACAATTATTATGATAGACCCGGACGGGGATATATAAACATTTACGATTTGAAAAATGAGACGTTGAATTTCTTTCTCTTTATAAAAAGCCTAGTTGATTTACCCGCCCGTTGGTGCGGGGTGAATAGAGTACGTTAACTTATTTCCTTGAGAGTTGTTGATGGGGACTGAACTTGGACTTAAACGGCATCGAGAGTGTCACTATTCATCTCAGGGACCCGGAACATATGGATTGGACACCAACATCGATCGTTTTCTTTTATTTTTACACTACCACAGTATTTGCTTCCAGAATGTAAGTGATATATGTAAGTTTGGTTGAAATTGCTCCATGCGTTCCAGAGTTATACTGGAACATACGTACTATATACATTAATTTATATATAGAGATTGTAGCATTGTTTTTTTTCGTATGAAATTTAAATCTGCAATCGTCTACAAAGAGTTTTCGCGATCATGTCAAATAAGTCTCAAAACGTCTGATTTTTAAAGTATTCTCAACTGAGGAACCCGAAATCGAACATTGAGAAAAGTTTAGTTTAAAACATTAGTTAATTGCAAAAGTTATGTAAACGTTAGACCATATTAAGCCATTTTGATTTACAATCTCGAAAATTTTAGGTGTTATTATGTCACGTTTACGTTTGAAATACCTGAACATATCTAAAGCACACAATAACTGGTAGTTGTTTAGAATGTAGAATAAAGATGTTGATCGCCAATGGAGTTATGTCAACGGGAAGAAACTGAACGTTTAAATTTATTGTTTATGGTTATGAAAAATTACGTTCTAAAAAAAATGTTGTGTGCAGATGTATGTACATGACTTCATTAATATGCGTTTTATTCGTGCACAGACAGTGCAAATAATGCATAATATCGTCTCCACCGAGTTACTCGATCTGTGCGCTAGAAAACACTTTCAAATAGCTTCTAATCTATAACACGCAAACCTTTGCATGTTGCTTTGAGTAATCGATTCACTGATAGAAGCCAGAAAGAAAACGGAAAAGTAATGTGGAAGTAGATGATGAAATTCCAAACAGAAACCATGAAGATTTCGTACTATAAATACTTGCATGTCTTTTGTAAACAGAAATGCACCTTATTTATTGTTCTATGATCTCCTTTTCGTTATCTTTTCTTCAACATACATGTATATTAGAATCGCAAGGAAGTAATTTGCAAGAGAAAAGATTGTGTTAGATTTCTGAGTTGAAAATTCTCTGATTTGAGGAAGGAAGTATTGAAATTGGAAAAACAAATATTTATTTTAATTACCAGTACTTAGTTTATGGTTTTGGGATCTAACAGATTTTGAGTTCCAAGGCAGCGTGCCAAGTAACATCACTGTGCTAACGTCATGAGTTATTATAGTGGTACTTTTGTGATCATGTGTGTGTGGTAGTCTGTGATTTCATCACGGACAGAAATGTGGAACAACAAGATAACGTGAAATTTTGCGTTCAACTGGGCAATCGCCTACAGAGACATTAGCGCAATGCGACTCTATGTTCTTTCTGCTCAGGGTTCAGCAGTAGGAGGACAAACTTAGCAGCTACACGCCGCAGGTTTAATTCCGATATTAGGATTGTCTGCACTGACCCATACGATACAGTAACAATATCAGCAATGTTGTTGATCGTCGGAGCATTACTTCTCGGATTCTTGCACATTTAGGAGGGTGATACTTGCGGAAGGTCTTCCAAATTGCTCGTCGCCTTCAAGGAATATTCTTCCGCTTTTGAAGCGTCTGTGCCACTAGTAACATTGCGCGCGACTCATTGCTTGATCGGCATAAGCTTCGAGAAGCATGTTCAATGTCTCTGTGACCAATTTGCCCACCTTAATGCAGAACTTCACTTTGTCTTGTTGTTCCACCTTCTGTCCATGATGAAATAGCAGACTACCATACACACATCACATAAACACTACTATAGCAACTCCCGATGTTGACACAGTGATATCACTTAGCACACCGCCTTATCGCAACCCTGTGCGAGCGCAACCCTGTGTTGCCATCTGTTGGCACTCTACAGAATTAGTCCGGGAACTTTTTCATAAACCCTTGTACACAAGAAGCTTGTTTATCGTAATAAATTTTCAATAAATATATCTAGTATGAATAATGTAATATTAGCAGTACTATTACTATCGGTAGAGTACTATAATACTATTATTTCTGCTGTACTATAGTACTAACCTACCATTACTAGTATAGTAAAAGTTCAATCAGTGTACTATTATAATTCTGTACTTCTGTAATATGATACAATACCTCAAATAGAATAGTATTATTAATTTATTCACAATATGTTGAACAAGCACGTACAGCCTACGCCCGTCCCATATATAAGGGGAAGAACTATCTCGGCGAGCATTCTTCCGGAAGCAAAGATAGGAAAGTTAAACCAGTACTTTAGGTTCTATCCCCGTATTTGCCTGGTGAAACTACGAAAATTAGAAAGCTAGAGTAACAGTGGTCAACAGCAGGATTCGGGCCTATTTTCTTCCCCAGTACCGTTCCGAAGTCAGTAATTGTAACCGCTGGAGTGGAAGACTGGGTTTGTACTGATTGTGATAACTCTTAGTTACATGTAGTCTATTTTGTGCTTGATTTTAATTATTGTTAACACACGTTAATATTTTAACTCTTGTATTTTGCTTAGGTTGCTCAATGTTTCTTCACACATTCACCACTCTACCTAGGACGGCAATTGATTTATCTAAGACGATGCTCTTCCGTCACTAAAAAACTGAGTTGACATCAAATAGTGAAGACAACCGGAGGCCTCCTTAAGGAGATTATACTTGTTGGAAAATTATTCTTCATAATAAATTCGTTTATTAACCATAGTATTCGACAATTGTAAAATATAACAAGATGAGCGGGTTTCTGAGTATGATTTATAAATAAAAATCTCTTATACCTTCCAGTTTTCTTTGCAGAAATTCACAAAAGAAAGATAAGGTTTGTAAATTCCACATGCAAGAAGTTATAGTTTCCTTAGTGCAAGTTTCTGATGTCCAGAATTGTTATCAACAGCAGGAACAAGACAGAAATATGGAGGTTAAACTTTACAAATTAAATATAATAATACAAGGTATAACAACGCATAAACTACTCCAAATAATAAACGGCGAGTAACTTTTAAAGGGGTAAGTTTTAATTTTGCACTCCTATATAAAGCTCCATAAAGATAAAGATAAAATGAATTGTATGGGCGGTAACAACATCACAAAACTCCATGTACATTTTAATTCATTTTAGACCATAAAATGAGTATATATTCAGTAATATTAATTTCTATATTGTTTAGTAGACATACACAATAGACCTACTCCCCCATCATATGGTTCTTTTTGGGCTTCTCTGCGCAGCTAACACATGTATATCAAATTAAGTTTTCAAAAATATTTTAACTTCTAAAATTTAATAATCTCTGATTGTTCCCGTTATTTGTTGTATTATTTATTTCAACACAGGAACAAAAGAGAGATATTGTGACATTATTTCCATTCCTGTGCAATTGAAACGCCTCTATCAGATTACGTTTTGACTATAATGGGAGGATCATTTAACTCTCTCATTTAATTATGATTCGCAAATTATATATATATATAAATATATATAAATATATATATATATATATATATATATATATATATATATTTATATATAAAAGCCACGTTTATTACACATTAGCAACAGGCTTGTGATACAAATATTTACACTTCATTTACGCTTTCCGAAATGGTAATCAGAGTGTACATGAGTGATTTCCTTTAATTACATAGGATATACTGGTTATGAATATGTTTTATTGGTTATGTCCATTACGTAAAATCACTTTACATAATTCAAATTTATATCACTCATACAAAATCCAAAGTTCTGTCTTTTAGCCTAGAGGTTGAACGACCCGTGTTTACACGATATATTGAATCCACTAAAAGCTTTATAACCTATCCCATAGTGCACTTGTTTCTTCCAAATTAGTACTGAAGGTTATGTGAGTTCGAAACTTGCAAAGACTGCAAATTCTTAAATTATAATGATTAAATTATAAATAGTTAGAGTTTATTCCTTGCTTTCAGTAAACCAACCAATAATAGAGGTATTGATTGTTTTCTTCTCATTACATTATCTTGGAAATTGTGCTTTAGGATAGGCTCCACTGCTCAGGTTTTTAAAAATGATAACTGTTGAACTAATTTAACCGATAAATCCAAGATTTTATCAGGATGAAGATAGTTTAAACGATGATTACGAATCTGAATGTATTTACTTCGATGATTCAAGAAATCCCAAGCTAAAGTTGAAACTCTGGTTTGTAATAAAATATTTGTAGCTCATCAGCTTTCCACAGGTACTCTTTGGAAAACTGACATCAAATTAGGGTTAGTGGCCTTAAGGGTGAACCAAGTTAGCCACAGTGTGCGAAGCCGATAATATTATATTCAGATAATATGATAGGTCAATCACTAACCAGGAGTAATAATGTTAATGGAGAAAACTAGCGCGTTAATTGCAATTAATTTTATATTGGTATTTAACGAAATTTGGAAACACTTTTAAATCTTCTCACTCCTCCTTCCCCTTTCGCCGATTTGGGAAGAAACAAACAAGATATGGTTAACCTTTGAATTTAGTAATAGTGAGGAGGAACAGAGCATTTTCATTTTCAATTCTAACCATTTTTATCAAATACTATGGACTGCTATATTATAAAAAATATAATTATAATTTTAATTCTGCTTTAAAAAGTTCTTAACGGAGGACAAATAGCGGACACTAGAAGCGACTAGTACCAGAAACATTTATCTCATTGACATTCATAGCATCATATTTGTAGCAAAAATATTATATTTTCCTCTTTATTTGTGTGGATAATCAGCAAATCTAAACGAAATTCACAATCACTTTTATGGTATTTTATGCTTACTAAATATGTAATATTAAAAATACGTGAAATATAAATTTTCTCTTTGTCAACTAGATCTCAGTTTCTGCCTTTGCATGACGATTTATCTACTTCGTGACTTTTTAGGCTTGATAGTATCTTTGAGTGAAGTTAATGTCACAAAGATGTATTGAAAACAATATAAACTGTTTTCCACATCCTTTGACTCAATAAATTTAAAAATAAAGACTGGAGGTCAGACTCTTCTGAATCCCTAGTTCAATGTTAATGTCAAGAATATACCCTATCGAGCAGCCTTAGCTAAGTTGAAATTGTCATCCTGATTTTGTCAGTGACACCAGTCTGACCAATCCCGGGATGGTGCTTTAAAAAAGCTCTTCCCATATCCTCTCCAGTACCGTATCCCAGCCTAGGACAAATATCATTAATACAGTTCAATTCCAGAAAATACCTTGAAAGTTAATTTGAATTTCTGCTTAGAAAGAGCAAATAATATGTCAAAGTCATCCATCTTCATTCGAGATTCATTTAAAAAATATATATATATATTTCTACGGAACCAAAATATTTCTTATATCGCGACCTGCCGCGACGCAGAGAATTGTTTCTATAGACGGAATTTATCTTATTTCAACCTTATATAAAACCTCTGCGGTCTGTTCTATTGACATGGTTATGTCGACGAAAAACAGTGCAACATCGCTGAAGAATGCAATTAGTTGTATCAGAAAAGCAATTTTAAGTTTTGGATTGCAAAAGCTTGTAAGCAGCATGTACTATAGGATATTCAAGACAGATTTTGCGAAATGGTTCACTTCTATATTACACGTAGAGGGTGTGTCGTTTCGCAACGGTGAGTTTGCTACTTTCTATTGCTTCTGTACTTCTGCTGACAAGAAGACGAATTATAATCGTACATTCTGTAGGTCTCTTGTGTCATAATGAACAACATATCGTCCTTGAATGTTATGTTTTCTGACAACAACTGTAAGAGAAATATTTTACAGCGCTTCTTAGTAGAATGGTCTCACACAATCATGACAATCAACGTTAAATGATGGATTATCTATTGAATGCAAAAACATCCTTGTAAGCTTTTCTACAGTCTTGGAATAGCTTATTTAAAAGACAGAAGTAATCTAATGTTTATAATTAAATTGTAGGCATCTAACTGATAAGGTACAGGTATTACATTCTTCTAATTACGTTCCCACATGCTGGAAACTAGAGTACTAAAGGTTTCATAAAGTGTAGACTAACACGTATCTAATGTGGTGCATTGAAATTAGGTCATTATGTAGGCATTTACCGAGAAAATTACACAAATTCTTTTATTGATAGTTTTCTGAGAAATCGTATTTGTAATCTAGGTTTCCCTACACAATCAATGAATCATTTTTCATAGTCACGCTCATCAATAATGCATGCCCAGACGCTAATGAGTGACACTTAAACAGTTGTGTACTAGAGAGGGTTAACTTCACTGTTTGTTAATTAGCCTAATAATGTAAGAAGAGGAAGACTGACTAAATTTGTGCCATATTCAATTTGATCATTATGGTTGAGGCTTCTCAGTTCTTTTCTTATGGCCTAATAGGATAACGAAGCAATAATTATCATTATATAATAATACATATCAATGCCCACTCCATTTTCAGTGAATTGTTTTCTCACCAGGGAATGCCATTTGACATTTATCAGGTAATTTTAGGCTCAAAGAGGCGATAGAAAAGTAGTAGAATAAAGAAACAACATATATTTGTGTATTTGATAATGTATTTTGCCTTCATTTTCGTAATCCCTCTTCTTCTCTGCTTTCAATAACAACCCCACTTCAGTAACATGCTTTATGTTCCATAGAAAGTTTATACTGATCTTGAACAAAGTACAAAATGCTCATAATATTAGAGTAATAAGGACAAATACGTGAGCTAGTAGACAAACCTTGGCTAATATTAACACCCAACGAAGTGTAGTAATCGAAGACTACGATGAAGTGCAGTCTTACAAATATAGTTGATACTTTGTCGTTTTCAATCTGTCATATAATGTATTAAGTTTAGTACTTTAATTGGCACATTTAAGAACAAAACAAATTTCATTACTGCAATACTTTACTTCCTGTTCCGCCCTAGCATATGCCTTGAATATTCAAAACTTGGGTAAGACTGGTGGCCATACGTGACCAAAATATTTACTAAGAGATAAAATAGGAAATATTACTTTTTCTTTAACTTAATGTTTAAAGTAGAATGGGAACCATTATTTTAAATATCTCTAGATAACTTAGTAAAAAACATCTATTCTTCCAAATCAAATTAGTAAAGAACCAAATGAAAACTATTGGTTTAGCTTTAAAAAAAAATAAGATTCATTGCCAAAATAACATACTGAAATGCTGTCCCAAGTTTCTTAAAGATTAAAAATAAGAACAAAATCGTATTTAACATAACCATGATATTCATCCTGTTGTATAAAGATATCGTACACTTATATTAACATTTATTTCATTTTCTTCAGTAAGAAAACAACTGACGTACAATACGTCATTTGTCACCTACGTGGACTGTCCCCTCTCACTTTTTTCTATTGTTTTCTGCATGTGCTATTTGAAAAATGATTTATTTTTTAAAACATTCACTAAATTGCGAAAAAATCTTAAAAGTTTAAACAGAAATAATTAAATCCATGTTGTAAAGTAATGTAAAACACATTGTCCCCCACAAAAGTTGTCCCTTCCTTGGATAGAGAATAAATTTCTAATACATTGTATCAAAGTGGGATTCTGGTAAAGGACGAGAACGCCATCTTTATGATGCCTCAACAAGCTTGACTTTTTGTGTGCCTATTTTACGTTTTGAAAGTCTATGGAATTCAAAATCCGTTTGAAGTCGATGATGGTACCTTAAGTAAGAGATGTTTCGGAGAGATGTTTCCTTCCGAAAACTTTCACTATGTTGTTATTCTTAATGTTGTTAATTATCCAGTTTAAAATGGCCTCTTGAAGTTGGTTAAAACTATACATAACTCATACAAGATAATAATAATAATTATTATAATGTACTCTGTATGTATTCACGTGCTATTATTAACAGCTTCATAAGCTAATATAGTACGGTTAGGAATACATAAAATTACAAAACACTCAAATGCAGAAAGCCATATAGAGTACAGAGGATACATTAATATATGTAAAAAAAACTATCACGATGTAAAAATATACGTAACTGCTTAACTTATTGTAGTTCTTCAACAGCCCATGGTTTTGCTTTAGTTTCTAATAAGTTAATATGGTAAAATGGCTGGGCACTCGTATTCTGATATTTTTGAGTAGATAACTACTACTGATCCTATTCTCCAAAAAAATATCTATAAAATCTTTTTCTGTGATATCTCCCCTTTTACACAAAGGTTCTAATTTATAAACCGTGCACTAATATTCGTAATCGTGGGCAAAATAATATTTTATAGTTTTATAACATAGCGTTCTTATGAAACATTTTTAGTATCCTTTCTATTCTATTTATACCATATTGGATGTGGGGATACCATACGGGTACAGCAAACTCTTGCCTAACTCTTAGCAATACCTTATACAAAATTACAAAGTTATCTTTTACAAACTCATTCTTTGGCTAAAAATATATCCAATTAGTTTTTACAATACGTTATGAGAGCACTCATATGTTGGCTGAAGATTCTAAGCAGTCGAAGTCTTACTGATTCCTTTACTCATAATGGTATAAGAAGACACAATGTAATTAGTTTTACGAGTGAAAGTGATATGCATAGTTTTATTAACATTTATTACCATGTTATAATACCACACCATTTTTTGATACCATCGATGGCCTTTTGCATTTTTAATACATCCTGATAATTTTGAACAGATCCCAAGAGCTTTAGATCTTGGCATACAGCTTTGCGCATATGTCATTTATGTATAAGTTGGACAATAATTGTTCCAGAGGGAAACCCTGTAAAGTTCCATTACGAATAGTAGTTGTTGAAGATTAAATTTCACATGGAAAGATCTAATTAATAATAGCTCTGGAATTACTTTACATACATGGGTGCTAATCTTAACCTACTATTTTTTTCAGTTTGTAGAGAGTAATTTATTGAATCAATCAATAGTATGAAAGTAAATTATATCACATTGTATCTCGTTGGCTGTACATTCCTGTATGTAACTAGTAGCACGACACAAATTAGAAACGATTGACTGACCAGCTGTGAAACCATATTGATTATCGTATAAGAATGACTACAAGTTACATTGTAAATGGTCAGCTATGATCGTTTCAAAGATACGCGCAAAACCATTTAAAATTGAGATTGGGCTATGATTGTCTAATTCAGTATCAATACCTCTTTTATTATTATTGATAATTTCCAAGTTTCAGGATACTCGGGCTTGTTGCAAAGATAAGTTAAAGATTATTGTGAGAAGTGGAGCCAGGTAGTCACTGCAGGCCTTTCTTAGAAAATTGGGTATCTTGTAATTACCAACGGATGATTTTGTTTTTAATTTTTTGATAACTTTCAAAACATCTTCAGCTGTAATCACAGGTATGCCTATATTATTGGAGTTCGGATTGTCTGTTCTGTCCAACTTATAATTATAACTGCTCATAGTGAAATTATGTAAGAAGTGATCTTTGAAAGCTTCAGCGATTTGGTTATAATCAGTAGATTCCTTGCTTCCATTGTTTTATCTTTGTTTCGTTTATTCCTCTTAAAATGGTAGCAGAAATAGATGGTGTTGTTACTTATACTTTCTTCAAGCGACCTGAAGTAGCAATTGCAAGCTGACCTATATTCTTTATTCACTATACTTCTTCAACATATACGTTTTTCATGCCACACAGAGCTTCATGTCTGTCTAAACTTGATGTAACATCTTGCTTTCTTATTATTTAATTTCTTTAATCATTTAGTCATCCATAGATCACGATACCTATTGTCATTATTACAGCTAGTGTTCTTCTTAGGTACATTTCTATCCAAGGCTTGATATATAAATTTGTATAGCCAATACATATATCATAGTACATTCGTGGGATTTTGTACCTCTTACATTATTTTCAAGCTGGAAGTAGTTTTGTACCATGCCATCAAAATTCGCCTGTTGGAAGCAAATATGTTTCTCCTATTACTATTTGATTAATTGGATACTCACTGTTCGTGACACTTAGTTCAAACAAAAATGTATAAGGAGGATGAATCCTTGGATGCACCAAAGGATGCCCCCTTGTACATATGGTACCATTCTCGATATTTGTTAATAACAAGTCAAGTACTCCAGAGTTGTCGGTTTGATTATATTACTCGTTTAGGTGTTTCAAATTTAACAGACTAACTACTGTTCAAGCATCGCCTCTGCTTTTTTCTTGACGTAAAAGAGATTAGAAGTTATCGTTTCCGTTCTCCAGTCAATACCTGATACAATGAAATTGCCTAACACAATACACCTTATCTTAATAATAAATCTAGAAACAAACAATGTGCAATATTCCTTAAATCTATTAAGTCTAGTTTCAGGAGGGATGTAATGTAATGCTATTAAAGTGGGTTGTAAACCAGCACCTGATATGTAGCTTATTGCTTCCATATTTACCCGTTGAAACTGAAATTCATTTTTAATTACAAGATACCATCGTTTTCCCCGGGATTTAGAGCTACAATGGGGTTTATCAATTATGATTATCCTTATATTTATAATAATGCTAATAATAGCAATAATAATACAGTAGAAGTAATTCAGCGTAACCAAAAAATAATTTAATAAATGTGTACTTGTTTCAATTTTCTTCTACTTTCTAATAATAATTTGCATTTCATTTTTTGTTCACATGTATGCGTATATGCTTATTTCTCTACATCATACATATCTGACGTCAAGAAACTCGGGAAGGATCCCTTACTGTAGTTAGGTACTATTGACACTAGAAAAATGTTTGTGTCCATATGAACATACAAACTCAATCTTTATTAATGCACAGGGTATCCAAAAAGCCACCGAACCCGGTGTTTGTTAATTGGAAATTTTGAATTTAAGTTTTATTGAATTTTGAAAATTTTTGAATTTTAGGCTACTTTAGCTCAGGTCGAATGGATTATAATGGTAGAATCAGTGGAATGAAGAAAGTAGGAGGAACCGCAATAATTCCTAGAAAACCCACGCAAACGGCTTTTGTCCACCGCAAACATAGTATGAGCTGGGATCGAACCAAGGACCACAAGTAACCGAGGTGAACGCTCTACCACTGAGCCACCTCGACCCCTTTTAAGACGGAGAATCAAGGTTTATAAAGAGCAACTGCGCTTAATTTAAGACACTAAATCGGTGTTCGACTGGTGAGACAAAAAGCAGACCAAAGCTTAAGAACCGTTTACACATATCTATCCTCGGCATGATGAATATGAGACTAGCATAATTTTCATGCCCATCATAATTATTATTAGTTTTGGAAGCAGTAGTAGTAGTAATGTTGTTGTTGTTGGTGGTGGTAACAGTACTAGCAGTAGTATAAATTCATCAATAAAAGAACTGCCAATGTTAACATTATGCATTACATAGGAATTATATCTTTCAAATCAATAGTTGAAGCTTAATACGAAAATAGTTTTCAAGTCGCATTCCTAATTATTCAGACGTATCGGAACAACATCACTTTCAACGAACAACAACTACAGCAACAAACAGAGATTTTAAAATAAATTAGCACCACGAGTCCGTTTTAAAGTGTGAAAAACATCATGTTGCCCAAACCACTAATACAACAACAACAACAATAGCAACGGACAGTCAGTTACTGGTACTCGCTGAGATTTGCAGAAACACGTCACATCTCGAGAACAACATGTGGCAGTCATTCATTTCTGTAGTTGTAATTGTTTGTTTTCAGAATTCGCTATTTGTCACAGGAAAATCAGATGGCTCTACAAATTTTCGTCTGTCTGACGTTTCTATGGTGCTTTTTTTTTCTGCATAACGTTCTTTTTTTCGGTACGTTTTCAACTTGACGCATGACAATGTATTTCAAAGCAGAGTTTAAATTCCACGCTTTGTCCTAACGAATATCGCATTTCTTCTTTAAATTTACATGATAAATTTATTTGGGCTGTCTTAATAATTTTAAGATTCAAAGCCAGATTTAAGTAAGTATATTTGTATTACATACAGCACCAAAAGATATTTTCGGAGAATATTAATACTTTCCTTAAAAAGAAGATTCAGCACTTTGTGAATTTTCTCTCAATGATGAAAAATGAGATAAATATTTTAATCTGTCTGTTTCTCTCTTTCCCAATTTTTTCGTACATGCGTAGCTGAAGAGAGAAAAAGAATTATGCAACTTCATTGATTAACTAATTTTCAATGACGATAATTTAATTATATACAGAAGGCATTCTCTGAATTGACAGGAAATTTAAGAGAAGTTTTTCAATTCTCTGGTACCCTGTCTCTGAGTCATACATAAATAAATAATAAAATGTGTAAAATTTCATATTATGTTTTAGATTTTATTTCTATAATATCAAACATGAAAAAATATTCACCGCGTTGAAAATATATTTACAGTTAATATATATTTCAAGCTTGGTATCTTGAAAGAAAAATGAATTTGATACTAAGGGAAAGGCAGAAACCGATTCAGAATTACATTTGATCCTAACTTATTAGTCAATTGGGTCACATTTTGCAGAAAGTAAGAAGAGTATTCCAAACTGTGAAACTAGTACAGTAGTTTGAATTTACACTAACAAATTTCATTAATAATTACGAGTCTTTATGAATAAAAAATCATTAATTAAGGAATTTATTAAAATAGTAAAAATATATTATTTTAATAAGTAATAAAAATAATTAAATATACGTATAACTACATAATTATTCTTATAACAAGAATCATATCACAAAAAGGCTATATATCTTTAAAAAACGCATCTAAGATGCGATATTTTTTAAATATTGTTTCCTTTCTGCTTAAATAATTATAAGAACTATACTACTTATTTATTTTATAAAATGTTTCCATGTTACGTGAAACTATTTCATAGTCAGTCAGCAAAGCAATTCGAAAGTCATAGCTTAATCTAAAAGTATTCTAATTCTAATGTAACTCAAATAACAAAACATGCACCCAGTAATGAGAAAGTTAAACGCATTTATCAAATAGACTGTGGGAGCTAGGTTTTCATTTTTTTCTATGTTCATTTTGTTTAATTTATTTCTTATGTATTAGTATTTTATAAACATCGAATCATAATAAAGTAATTTAGGCCTAATATTTTTAAAAAGTGTTCTACTTCACTTTTCTTTGTTTAAAAAAACGAGATCTCCACCGTTTTGTAAAGAGATACAAACATTTTTAATTATATAGGTTTCCCTTTCAATTACGTTTCGTTACAGTCGGTGAATACGATTAGGGTAGAAATACATTACTATCCCTCTTTGTGTGGAATATTTGAAGAAGGGGGACATTCCTCCTGCCTCTCAGTGCCCCTCTTTTTCACCAATGTGCTCACTTCTCATTCGCAATAAGCACGTGTTTCTCACAATTCATGCAAATTTAACTGAACTAGCAGATAATAAAGGAAGAAGAATGACAGAGACATGGTTTGTACACACACAATATATATATATATGGGTGTATGTGTGTGTGAAGAGGAGGGATGCAGAATGTGGGAAATAGACGAAAAGGAAGGGGAAACAGTGGCGGCTCCGTATTGAAGTGACTGAATCGCCGGCTCACTAGTTTTTATTTCTTGAAAAGAATAGTTGTGTAATATAAGTTTATTCCATATAAATTTTAAGTTTAATTTTACTTTCTGATAAAATACTATTTCGAAAGTAAGGGGAAAACGTGTTTGGAACCTGGATCTCCTCCAAACATGAATAGCACTTTAGAATTAGTTATGTAAAATAGTAACTTCAAATAACTGATCAGTCAGTGTAAGTACCAGCCAGATACTTTTAGGAAAACTTTTTAAGGTTGGAAACGTGAATATAAGATGATAAAATTATAAGGAAACACTGCATGAAAAGTGCACTTTTTTTCAAATTTTGTATGTGGCTTTCAAACATCTCATATTAACTAAGTTACTTAATGCGTGCATTTTTATTCCCTATATGTACACTTCCTCACACAATTTAATCAGTAATTGATTTTCGTTACCTACGAAAGAGGTAATGAAAAAGCTGACTTTATTACAAGTCATATAATTCAAATAAATATTCATTGTAGGGTGTTTAAAATGCGTCTCTTATTAGATCATTTAAAATAACAATTTACATGTGAATGTTTCGTTGCTTCTGACAATATCCAGATGTTCTAACAATCTTCTTGGCCTTTGAAAGTGAACGCTTCTTTAATTATTATCCGTCACTGAAGAAAACTAAGTGAAATATTAATTGCTACCAAAAAAAATCACCCTAAATTTCGAAGGATATATTATTACACTTTACCGGTACGAGTATAAATTTAATTATACTGTTATTTAATTATTGTCCATTAATCCAGGGACCGTTGCATCATATACCTGCCTACAAGGAAAATCTACCATCATCATCATCATTGTCATCATCTCATTATTGTCAAAGTAATGTAACATCATAACTATTTAGGAGAAATACTAATAATAACTGCAATAAAATAATAATAATAAAACAAGCGTTCCCAGAAAATTAGGAGAGTAAGATTACAAGTATGTATTATGGACATTCATCAATCACTTTTTGACATTCAAACAATGTTACATAGCCTGACTGACCTTTACTTTGATCTCTTCACGCATATCTGAATAACATACATCATTTTCTTCTTGCTTACGCTCCTATTTATTACAATACAAAAGGAAACCACTAATAAAAGAATTTTCGAAATAACTTCCCCAGTAGACATAATCATTTCTTTAAATAAAGTTCATAATTCAATAATAAAACATAAAATAGAATGAGGACCTTGTGTTTTGAGACATTAGTTTGTGGACATGATACATGATTGAAAAAGGGAAAGTCTAGTTTTCCGTAAATCAATATTAATTGAGAGGACCGCAAAATTGATATAAACGGCGCTCCGTTATGTAATTGTTTGGAAAACGTAAGCATACCCAGCGTCTTGTTAGATGAAAACATTTTCTTTCATTAGGTCTGTCCTACTTCATTGAAGTACAGACATTTGTTATAATATTAGTTTGGCATGTGTCAGGAAGGGTTTTGATAAATGACAGTATAATATACAATAGTTGCACGTAGAAGGCCATAATTCTCTTTACTACTAGGTATAATGCATGAATAAAATGATATAACAGCAACTTCCCTGAGAATGAAATCGTATCGAAACTAGCTTAGTAAATTTGTATAATAAATGTATATACTATACATATCCTACATCTTGCTTTTATTAACACATATTCTATATATATGTTATTCAGAGCCTAGTACATTACTTTCGGGAGGTGATTCTTGACATCAACAAAAGAAAAGAGTTCCTATTAACATGGGTAAAATTCCACTTCGTTTGGAGATACAGCGTTTCCAACTAGAAGTCCAAAGTTGACACCTACAGCGGGGAGAAAATTAATAATTCTAAACAAATCAGAAACGATGTGTTAAATGAACACTTCTTTTGCGGAAATTTGTTTGTAATAAATAAAATAAATAAATAAAAATCATTCAATGCATCGTTTCTGATTTGTTGAGAATTATTCATTTTCTTCCATTGTAAGTGTAGACTTTAGGCTCCAAGCTAGAAATGCTATTATCTCCATAACAAGCGAAGTTTCACCCATGTTGATAGGAACATTTTTCCTTATTCCGATGTCAGGAATCCCAAAAGTAATGTACTTAGTTCTGAATCATTTTGTATAACCTCCCGATGAGTACTTAATGAGTGCATCTCGATGTCACGAATAGAGCCATTTGTTCAAGGACAGCCTAATATGCAACGACGCCCTCCTCGACATTCATAGTAGCTTTACTCATGAGTAGAGACAGAAGCATTTTCTGAATAAAGATGTTTAAATTTCTTGTGTTAATATGTTTAAAAAATCGTGAGTAGGTCCCATTTCCTGAGTACAAGGGTAAATTTCTTGAGTAGCTAAAAACTAATAATTGTTTTTAATAACATTTTAAAACTTTAGACACAAACTTGTACTAATTCACTCTGCTAGAAACCTAGATAAAGTGCATTTCTTTTGAAATACCATCTGCTAATACTGTTAATTATATATATTTTTTATTAAAGTTTTTCGCATACTTCTGCCACACTTGCAAAAGCAAGTATCAAAATTTTAATAAGCACATGTACAACTATAAAGTAATGTATTTATTATTCATTCAACAGAATTTTCATAGGAATGACGAAAGCAGCTCCAAATTTGTCATGGTCAGATTTGTTCGATTGTTGGTCAGCACACAGAAAAAGTTTGAAAACAACCCCTCACAATGTCTGTATTTGAAACTTTGGTTTGCTCTCTCCGATAGCTAGATGTTTGGTGGAATGATATTTCACGTGTTTGACTTGTTTTCACAAAGAATTTCACCCAGAATACCGCCAAACGCACACCATGAATGGCCTTGTGATAGTGTAGTTCGAATTTTTCAGCTAGGTGGCAAACCAAGTTCGCAAATTTGCTGCTATCCATGGAGAATAAAGCGAACTACATTCTAACATTCATTGTGCTACATGAATCCGATGATGGGTTTTTGAAGACGAATTATATGTTTCGTTGTTTAGGCGTTATTTTCGTAAATGAATTAATAAAAAAATGAAAAATGTCTTCAGTAGTGCTCAGAATTCATGGATGGAAGCAAAATGTCAAAATTTCGTCTAAGTATTTCGTGAGTTAAAAAGAACATTTTAACAAAATGTTAGCAGCCATCTATTTACTCCATGCGATTTCCTGAGTGTTGAAAAATTTCGCGGATTCGCGAGTCCCGAAATTCTACTGTCTCTACTCGTGAGTGACAACCTTGAAGTCAATCAAGTGAATACTTCAGTTTCAAGCAATGTGAAAATTAGAAAGTTTGGAACCTCACAGAATAGTTATGAAAATAATACATCTGTGGTACATTGAAGGGAAACAAGAAGCCCAGAAAACAATCAAAGATTGGAATTAGGAACGACGACGCTCGCATAAAACATCATTTTTTTTTAAAGTTACAGATTTCTGTGGCAAGTCTACTATACTCTACGATATTTCTATAAATCGTTACATGGAAAGATAAGTTTCAGTGCAGTAATTGTCAATTGTGGCTTCGTGAGGACTGTTTCGGATATAGGGTGTCGAGTGATGAATGTATTGTTTGTATTAGAAACCAATAAGTTTCACCAATGAGTCATATTGTAAGTTTTATCCACTGTTCAAGCAAGATCATCTCCTGATTATGTCATCTCATGATATTATTTCTGTAGCAATGTTTTGTTAATACTTTCTTAAAGCACTTTTGACATAATGTGACATAGGCTTTGTCCATTCTTTTAAACTCAGAAAGACCTAGGTAATATTATGATCATATTTCTGTATCAATGTTTAGATAATCCTTTCTTAATTCAAATAGAAAACTAAAGGGGCTATCTTCGCTCAGGGCTGTGAAAAGACTGTCTATTTTGCACACATTAGAATTCGGTTTAATTCTGTATGAATATACGTGATAACTAAAATATTACTGTCGCGCAGTATAAATAAGATATGAACTTAGTAAAAACGACTTTTGATGTCTTGCTATATCTGTTTATCTAGTCGCCTTTTCATAAAATATCTTAAGGTGCTATCTTTAAACAAGTGACTATATTTCATTTCGGAGCACACTGTGAGTTATTAATACGAGTTGTGCTTTAAGTGAGATTTCAAATGAAGAAGTTCTGAAACATGCTAAGTTTTATTCTGAATTCAAACCACTTTAATTCCAAAATGTAACATTGGAGCATCCCAAACAGCTATCAAATCCAAAAGTAAGGCTTGACTTCGTTAAACCGTTTTAGTTACCGGAAGTTTTATAGTCTGAGATTATTAAAGGTGCAATGTATGGATCTTAAATTTAAAAGAAATTGAATTTAGAAATAGCATCATGTAGCTTCACTTTAAAAGTAGTTTTATTTTCGTAAAATTTCATATTTAGGAATTACTATAGATGCCAGGTTCGAATCTTAGATCAAAAACTTCAGAAAATTAAGACTTTAGTTCTAGAAGACAGGCATTTAAAAATGTTTGCAATAGTAAGATAATGTAGCATCTGCTCCGAAGTAGAAGTCACGACATCCATGGACACTAGGCCATAGGAAAAGTGAGTACAAGCTGAGTGGCACGAAATTTAACCCAAATTCAAGGGACCGTTTAATTGTCCATAATTGATTGATACACAAATTTATTTTCTGGTTAACTTAAATGAATTTTGTATTAATTAATTCAAAACGTAATGTGTAATCGCATTTCAAGTAAACAACATCAGCTTCTGCACTCAAAGTCAACTCTTTTTATCCTAAAAGTAAATTCCAGGACAAGATCATTTCATTTTTCTACAAATTTTGTTATATTACCAATAAATTACATATTTTTACATTTTTAAGGTGATGGTTACTAGATTACTCCCAACACCCTAAAATGCTTATTGATTATCGCCAGAAACACAAACACACACAGTCAGTGTGTTGGTGATATTTTTAGTTGGTTTTTCAACATTTTTCACTTGATGTTTGCTGAAAAGCAGGCGATACGATACAAAAATGTTTGAACTAGTAACGATTATGAAATATGAGCTGTAAACTTTAGAATCCAGTGATTGAATTTGGGAGAAGCGACTTTCTGTCTGTCACGAGGACCACCTCACTCTCCAATGCATGCATCCACCCACTCCCAACTCACTCATACTCACATATTCCCTCTCTTTGCACACACGCATGCAAAAAGATATCAAGAGAGAAAGAGATACAACGTACACTCATCATCCACTACCGAATAACGCATACACCATTAGCTATACATTTTTCTTTATTTACATTCGAATCAATAAATTAATGTCAATTATATTGATGGGATCTTTTTTCCTACTTCAAACAAAGTGTTATTTATCATCTTCGCATGCACTCATTCAATATTGTGATTCTTTTTTCCTTTGTAAAAATAAAATGGGGTTGGTGGAATATGTCTCTGACATGCTAAATGCAGATTGCAGAACGTTGCAAAATGTTCCATCTGTTTATTGCAGCAGGATTTGAATTCGTGTAAATGAGGAAATATAAAATTTTCTAATACTAATAATGAACGCCAGCTCGCAAGATAATCTTGCTGAATGAAACTATAAAATATGAAATACAACAATACAGAATTTAAAACTTTACATTTGCGAGCTTTAAATCAACTTGAGCTTCAGTCTCCTTTCAACATCACAGTTTACATCTTTCGTGTGAGAACGGGAATATTCTTTTTAATTTAAAAATATGGCGGTATTTGCATCATGGAAGAGAAAACTACTTAGTCAGATGGCCAGAGCGAACGGAACTAAAACCCCTATCAACTTTCAAGGACTAGTCACTTCTACATCACCAGATATTCGTGTTGCCAGATACTCGTTTTCTTTACTTATTTACGCCACGAGTTCTTCAGATAAAAAAACAAACAAAACAAATAGACCGCATAAATGTCCAAGAATATACGGCACACGTCCTCTACAAGATTGGTTATCAAATATATTTCAAAACTCAGTAATCCACTGTAGTGGTAGTACGTAAGATCTCGTGTGATCATCAGATTACGATCAAAGGGACCACAGTTTGTTCTCCGTACTGCGCGTTAAAATTTTAAGGTTATGTACGGGGATACATGAATTAGAAAAACTAACTCATTCAGTTCTAGAAAGCTAGGCCATTTAAGCAACGGAATGTGTGGGCCATTCTTCGCTTGCACCCAAATGTGTCTGGAAAGGCTTGGTTCTAAAATGACTTGAACTGGTACTGAATTCAGTTTTAGTGCGCAGATCGTGTGTGACGTCACTTGCATCTTGCGTAATGCACTTAGCCTTGTTTAGTATTTTGGTCGCCTATGTTACCCCCTGGATCGAATTATATAGACTCATATTTTGGTTATTTCAGGTATATTGTGTATGTAAAGAGTTATCTACCTTTTGGGCTGAATATTATTTGATGTTTAAAGCTTTTGGATATGTAATGCCTGTATATTCAAGGATTCAGAACAAAATATTTATTATGAACCATATAACCAGTAAATATCATGTGTGGGTATACAAAGAACATGTAATTTGACGCACTAAAAACGTATTTGAATATTTGTTGTCTCTTCGGAACTATTTTGTCTCGGTGGGAGGCAACGAACACCCCCGTACGTGGGGTATACGCTGTAATGCAATAAATGTAACTTCATTCCCCCTTGGGCCCAAACCGTTTCTAGGTTATCTTAAGGCAAGTGATCTGGAAACAAACCAAGACTATCTTCAGATATGTGGTTTTGGTGTTTATCTAGAACTATCTTGAGATAGGTGGTACTTAATAAATTCACGAGTACCTCGATTCCTTGTCTATCTCAGGTAGGTGGATCAAAACAAACCCTGTTGTTCGTTCTCCTTGCTGACCAATCTTCAGGTAGGTGGGTCATATTAATATAATAGTACTTGCCTTTCACCTCATCAAATAACCCCACGCCGCAGTAGTAGTAGAATTACATAGAATCATCTGGGGTAACTTGGGGGACATTATAGAGACCAGAGAATGCGTATTCACAAGAGAATCTCCCAGAGAAAGGTAAGAACGTTTTCATTTATGAAATTAAATGATGAAGAAAATAGATAGTGAATAGGTTCAGCATTTATTCACAGCAATCTTCAAGTTAACAAAGTATGTTTACCTCAATGAAGAACATGTTAGCCTAAGAATGCCTTAGAACCATCTCTGGCTCTTGTTTCATTCTGAGGACAATACATCTATTCTTCATCTCACAATATTATCATCATATGAGTTACGAAAAGTTTATTTCTGTTGAAATACTTGGAAACGCGTGTACACTATGTGAAAACAACCTCAACAAAAGCAGAAGTAATTGTATTTTCTTGGTACTGGGTGTTGTTTAATGTTTCTAATATGAATACCGATGCAGTAAGGAACCCTGTTCAAATAAGTTGTATGTTGCAACTTCAGAAAGTAAGTAAGGTTGTTTCGCGATATTTCCTGTGTTGGCTTTCTTTTGTTTTTGACTTTTCGTATTCCACCTTTATAGCCAAGCGATGTTATTTCTTGGTGACTGATTTCAGAGCAAAACTCAGAAATAGTCCAAATTGAAAGAGTCCATTTACGCACTTATCTATCTATCCTTATTAGTTTAAATTTAATATCTGCAATGATGTTGATTCATTTTTTTTCTATCTTTCACCGCAGAATACTACATGTAATTTATTCTTTCACCTAGAACATATGAAATTTTTTGACAAGTGAAAATGAATCTAAATAATTTCTCAATAAAATATATTTTAAGCTGGAATATATTTCCAGTTTATGGAAAACTTTTATTGGGATTTGAGTAAAATAATTTTTTTAAAATTACTTTTAATGTCACAGATTAATTTAATTATGATGTAACCTTCTCTTTTTCTTTCAGTTTTATCAGGTGAATGCCGGGATGGTACTTAGAACATAATATCCAGAGTACTATCTTTCCCATTTCTTCTCAAATTGTCATAACAGACGTGACAGCATGTAACCTTGAATTCTTTAAAGATAAGGATTGTGAAAATATTTTTAAATTAATATTTGGTACAAAATACAGTCAATACGTTACCTAAAGACACGCTTACAGAAGATAGATTATAATTATAACTATAGAGGCTATTTTATGAAATAACGGCTAAGAAAAGGAATTTAAAGAAACTTTTACATGCATAAAGTTACATTAAAGAGTTGTAACAATGTATGCAAAATATTTTTTTTTTTAATATTTTGTGTCCAATCTTCATTTATTTTTATGTTTTGTACTTGACTAGCACTATCATTACTGGGTACGACAGCATTACCTTAAACTGTCTACTGAACCATTATAGAAAACGTCGCAGCCGCAGGAGCTTTGCAAAGCATTTTTGTTCGGTACTTCTGAAAACCACTGCAACCCAATTACGCGTTTACCTATTCCCACATCAGAGTCGAAACGGCCTGTGTAAATGTGGATCCAGAGAGACTGTTATTCGCTTTAAATGTCCAAACTTGATTGACACATATAAACACACGCACCCTTATATACCTAAACACATAGACGGATAGATAAATGGAAAGAAAGAATGATAGACAGATAGATAGATAAATAGATAAATAGATAGATAGATAGAGAGAGAGAGAGAGAGAGAGAGAGAAAGAGAGAGAGAGAGAGAATGTGAGAATGTGTGTGTGTAGTCATATCTGATCCTCCAATACTAGATCTCGAAGTATGCAGAAATAACAGGCATGATTCTTCCAAAGCTTCCTTACTATCACCCTTCACGTCGTTGCTTAGGTTCGCTTCTTACACTAGCTCTAAGCTTTTATCTTCGTTTCATGAATATGCCTCAACTTTTTCTTATGATGACCTTCATAAAGCTGCAAACCGACACATAAGCTGTACTATTTTAGCTTGAGATTGGTCACGGGATATAAATAAGTAATGCCATTAACTACTAATTTAATACATATTCATCATTATAATGGTAAAACTTAATTTTTAGGTATACTGTTATAAATATGTTTTCAAGTATCTTTAGTTCAAGTGAAGTTAATTAATGTGTTGATAATTTAGTACTTTTAGGTTAATGTTTTAAAGAAATAGAACTTGAAACTTCGGAACTACTACTGTTTAAAAATATACTAATAATAGTAGTTCTTCTCACTTCGTGACCTTCGTGAAAATTAAAGATTACTTGAACATTTCATTTTACTGCATAAAAGGAAAGGAAACTTAAAGTTTCTTGTAAAGTTTGTTTATAAATTTCATAGAAAAGAACAGACAGTGGCGATGCCTAACACTATCCTTGGACATGAGCTGGTCCAGTTTTCACACCTGGTGCTAACAGCAGAACGAAGCAGAGCGCATTAAGTATATGTCTGTTGATTGTACCTTGCGATTGTCAGTTACGTCACATGAAGGAACTGAAAGAGCAGCGAATATGTGTGAAATTCTCGGTGAAAGAGCAGCGAATATGTGTGAAACTCTCGGTCAAATTGCAAAGAACTTTCACAGAGGCCTTTAACATATTGCATAAAGCTTATGGTGAGGAAAGTTTAGTCTAACAGAATGTTACGAATGCTAAAGACGTATTAAATCGAGTCAGTACGAAAAAACTCTGACTGCCGTCAACATCTTCCGACATTCATCACGTGGAAATGCAAGTGTCACTGTACCCTCACAGTTACTGCTGAACTAATCATCAATAGAGGCTCGTGTCACACTTGAAGATGAGTCGTGTTGCCGATAAGTTTGTGTCACGTCTGTTAACAAAAGGAGCACCATGTCAGGACATGTAAAGAGTTGTTACGTCGAGCGAATGTTGACCTAAATTTCCGAAAAGTGGTGATCATTGGTGATAAAACATGGGCGTTACAAGTGCGATGTGGAAACGGAGGCCCAATCATCACAGAGGATCTGACTGGCAGGGAATCGTCCATTTGGAGTTTGTGCCACGTGGTTTCACATTGAGTGCGACATTCTACATTAACGATATTCAATAATTACAAGAACAGGTACGACGCGAGAAGCCAGAGATATAGAAGAACATATTTTGAATGGTTCATCACGTTCCCTTTCCTCATTCGTTACCCGATAGTTTTTGGCCAGACCTGTTGTCCCATAACCAACCTACTCCCCTAATTTGGTAACAGCCAATTTCTACATTTCCCTAACTTGAAATCAACCCAAAAAGTTGCAGATTCTAAACCATAGAATAGATCCTGAAGAACCTCCAAAACTGGAGCTCTAGTAGGCATTACAGAACTTCAAGAAATGCTGGGAACGGCGTGTGTTTAATGGAGAGGAGTATTTTGAAGCAGGCAGGTTTGACTGAGTGATGTGTATTACCATATTAAAACATTCAATTATAGCTTGAGAGAGCTGTGACAGAATGAAACATATGCCTCTTATTTAAGAAAACTTTGAAATATTGATATAAAGTAACATATGAGCTCATAATCTACAGAGACAACGCACTGACCACTCTTCAACTAAACTATTTCAGAGTTCGGTGAAAACGTTGCAAACTTACAATCTTACAAGTTTTCTTTTATTTCACGAAAAGGGAAAAAAGCCTTCTCTCATTTCGAAAATAATCTGCTGCAATTTACTGGTTTACGAAACTACTATGCATCATATACTATTAGGCCTACTTTGCAATTTTCTCACAATTATATTATATGTAACGACACAACCAATCTTTGCTTCTTTTTCTAGACTTCTGTGCCTTATATTAATCCATGTTGATATATATTTTCTTCTGTAGGTAATCTTCTGTAACTTCAATCATCGTTACTCCGCTCTTCCACTCTTAGCTATTGAACAAGGTGTCCACTTATAGGCCAATATTTAATCATGGCAACACAAAATGAGTTGCCACAGAAAAATCCGACGAGTTCACAATTACATATCAGAATTGTAGCTAAACCAACATATTTGTAAAACATACTGTTGATTTTATAATATTCATATTAAAAGCTGTTAATGTGTAATAAAAGAGTGTGTAATGAAATTACTAGCAGATTTACATACATGTTACTAGTGTATACCACGGAAACTATGCTTAATTATTGCCAAAGTAAGAATTCAAAGTATTCAAGTTTGTATCTGAAGTACAGTGTGAGTAACATTGAAGTTACCTGCATGTTGATGACGGAGATATTTACAAACGTATTATGAGAAAATAGTAATGGTTATTGGATTTGATTTTTACGTGAATGGGATATACTATCTACGGTTAAAGTCTTTAACAAACCTGGGGAGTAACATAAGGCCAGGAAACTTATCATATTTCAGAAAAAGAGATTAAGATACAATAAAGTAGGATAGTTCATGTGAGAAGGCTTTCTTTGCAATGCAGAGCATAAGATTTGGACAAAATGTCCGTCCTATCTGATCGATTAATAGATCGATCTGTAACCATGGTCTCAAGATTAACCCTCATTATTATATTCAATCTAAAAAAAACTATAAATAAATATTATTTCAAACCTAGGTAAGAAGAATCTTGTATTTCTCTCTGTAGTATAGGAGTATACAATATACATGGCTTTATTATTAATTTTGGTATTGGTTAATATGTCCACTCCTTTCAGAGAAAAACGAGAGAACATTAACCATAATAAATTGTTATTATTTGTTCTGAAGAAAAATTCAAGGAGAGAGACCGCGAGACTATTCACTAAAGCATATGGATTTTTGTCCTCGTTGTCAACGTCTTCAAGAGGCCTTCTATTGGGGTCATGTGTACTGAATGTAAATAAAAGTCACGTGCAGTTTTCTTCAATGAAATCCATAAATCCAAGGTCAAGCAACTTTATTCACCCTCTAGTTCTCAAAAGAACTGTTTTGCGTGAAACATTAAAAGAAAATAGTAGAATTATTGAAAAATATACATGTAATCACGTTTAAGACAAAATAAAGAAGTAATTAAATTAGCACTTAAAATCGCATTAGACCAGGTAATTTATACGTTGATACGTCTTTAAAAAACTTTAATAATTATACATTTGTCATATTTGTGAACTGGTACTCTGCACTGTGTTTGTTCCCTTTTTCGACCATCGAAGAAACTCTGCAGAGAGAAATTCTAGCCGTCAACTTGTGGAATAGTCATGGTTTTCCCTTCTCGGATAAACAATTCTCCAAAAAGCCGCCCACCTCTCGCAAAAAAAAGTAGCAGGTGTGTCTGTCTGTGGATCTTATATTCCAAGACGCTCAAGGAGACGTCTCAAAATAAATGATTCATCAAAATACCATTTATTCTATTGAATGTGAGAAGATATTTGTATTCTTTTCACGAGAAGGCTATCTTCTTTCTTTTTTCGATTTCAGACTGTGAGTAGGATGACTTTTTTGTCACTCACTGTTGAATAATATAACAGAAGTGATGGAATACATTTTTCTTTGTGTCACTATCGTATGAAAAAACAAGAAACCTTTTAGTTCTACACTATAGCTTTTGTATAGCCTCTGAAATGTTTCATTACAAAACATACGAAATAGATATATATAAGGAAGATAAGAAAAGGCAGTTTAGATTTGCTTTTATTGTAAGATGGAGGACTTTGTTTGGGTATTTCGATCAGGAAGAAACTAATACTGTAACTCAAGAAACATGTTCCGCTGCGGTAGACTTTTCGCGAAACAACTGTAAACCTGACAAAAAAGTCAAAATGTGTAAATGGTGAATAATGTACCTGGTAAAAAGTTTTTTTTTTAACACTTCAATCCTCTAAATACAATACTTCCTTATGTGTTTCATATAAAAAGTATATCATCACTAAGAAGGAAATTGACTCCGGGGGGACACGAAAATCAGCATGAAACTTCCAAAGTGAATTGATGATGTGTTCAAATGAACACTCCTGTAGTACTACGTTTTGGAGTTTCGCGGAACACTTTCGAAATTTTGTTCTGAACGCCTGAAGCGACACGGCAAGCGACACTTCATACATGTATGTGCTGAAGTTATGCATTTCCCATTCATTTATATATATGAAATGTTGCGTTGAAGATATTTTAAATGTTAGATTAAAATTATAGATGAAGCTGACGTGTTAATTAATTGTTCTGATCCCTGCCAAATGCGAAAATTATATAAATAAAGACAGAGTGATCCAAAGGAAACTTCTCATCCCGTCAATTTCGTACCCAACTGATTTGTAGGGGGAATTCGGACACATGCTCCTTTTAATTTAAAGGTGAACGTGCCACCGTGGTCAAGCATTGCATCCTATCCCATTATATTATGGGCTAGTGGCACGAAATGAAATTTCCTTAAATGGCAACATGGGTCAAGTGACACTTCATATGAATAGTTCTAATGTTCTATTTACAAAACCATGTAATCATTTACTAGTTTCTTTGAAAACTGGAGGAAAATGCGTTTGCAGCTCTCAAATATTAAATAGTTAAATTTGGTAGGTAAAGTAATATTTTACACTATTTAACGTTATGAGCGTTCTAATTGTCATCATTAGTACAAAAGAACTGGAAATATCACTGTGATAAATTTAAACGTGCTATCATATGATTTGTGATCCAATAGCACCCAACCTCTGTGATGAATACATTAATGCATCGAATTTCAGATCAGTATTCACTTTGAGAAGGGGAAGCATGTGGGTACGAATCCCGCTGGCACCATGTTTGGCCTTCTCAACTCGCAATTCTGATCTGAAATTCGAAATATTAACGTATTCATCATAGGGGTTGGATGCTGTTGAATCACAAAATATATTATAGAACGTTTAAATTTATCGAAGTGATATTTCCAGGAGTTCATTTACACTAATGATGGAAGTTGGAGCACTCATTACGTTAAATAATGTATCATATTACCTTACCTACTGAGTTTCACTTTATAATATTTGAGAGTTACAAAAACAATTTTCAGCAATTTTTTCAAAGAAATGATTACATGGTTTTGAAAATAGAACCTAAGAACCATTCATATGAGGTGTCACTTAACTCATGTTGTCATTGAAGAAAATTTCATTTCTTGCCACTAGATCACAATAAAATGGGACAGAATGCAATGCTCGACCACGGTGGCACGTTCTCCTTTAAATTAAAAGGAACAAGTCTCATGATTACTCCTAGAAATCAATTGGTTTCGAAATTAACGGGATGGGAATTTTCCTTTGGATCACCCTGTATTTATATAATTTTTCCATTTGGCAGGGATCAGAACAATTAATTAACACGTCAACTTCATCAATAACTTTAATCTAACATTAAAAAAATCTTCAGCGCGACATTTCATATATATAAATGAATGGGAAATGTATAACTTCAACAGACATGTATGAATTGTCGCTTGCCTACCCTTCAGGCGTTCAGAACAACATTTCGAAAACTTTCAAGTTCTGTAGCTCGTGTTCCGCGAAACTCCGAAACGTAGTACTGCGGGAGTGTTCATTTGAACACATCATCAATGCACTGTGGAAGTTTCATGCTGATTTTCGTGTCCCACCGGAGACAGTTTTGTTGTAACACATATCCAATAAAGTCAAAAATGGAATTTGAAAACCTACAACTCTATAAGCAAGGTTAGTAACACTGATAACACAATGAAATTGTCTTCAATTTCTGATATCTACTCTACTGATACAAATTAATTTCGAACAACATACTCTTGCTTCATTCATTGATTATGATTTATCAAGTTTTGTCCAATTGTTTACCATTTTAGGAAGTTGATTTAGAACTTGAAGCAATATGAACTTCTTCTTCATTTTTCCCTTATTTGTTCATGTGTCAAGTGGATTCCTCATGTTATGATATGCCTTGTATATAAAGAAAGAAGGCACGAACAACAGCTAATCCTTACTTCCTCTACGTTTGAGAGAGGTAATGGAACAACGCTGTTTCGACGTTATGCATAAGCTTTCAGTTGCAGGTAGCAGTGGCCTTTGAGGCAAGTGCAAGGTCAAATGATGAATATGCATGTTACTAAAGTTAAAGCGTAGAGATGAAATCAAGTAACGTACATTTGTATGCAAGAAAAAAGAAACATGTTCGTCATAGAGGAAATAAAAAAAATGAAGAGAATACAAATCGCGTGTTGAATACAGTAAAGAAGGCAAAGAAGATACGATTTAAATAAGAGATCTTTAAGGTAATTTCATAATGAAACACAGCAAACTCAAGTTGCTCTATTTCGCTCAATGTATGTCCGTTTATACGTCCACAAATATGGAAATAGAAACAAACTTTTTAGAAAGTAATAAATTTGTAATTTTTCTCTATGTTCTTAATAAAATTATCTTAATTTTATTAATATGTCAATTTTTAGCAATTTGCAATCAAACTAGAACTGGAGATTTCAGGTACAAAAAATCTGGTTTGATGGAAGAACATTACAAATAATCCACAAATCCAAAAACTAGAGTGTTGAAAGTTGAATTCAAACTGTAAACCTAATATCAAATGTTTCTTTGCTTTTAGGTAGGCCTATATTACTTGAAAATCGGGAGAGTAAGTTCAGTCTTCGAAGGTCCTATCAACAAGAACTCCAATTATTTTAGCCCCTATGCTAGCGAATTAAAATTTAAATATACTGAATTAACTATGTGGCCTTAAAAGTTTAATTCTCGGTTACTCGGGAGTTAAGTAAAACAAACTTTATTTTGGGGGGGGGGGGATGGAAGTGAAAGTTCAAATCAGACTGTAATTTCTTGAGATACCTCAGAAACTTAGGTTCATAACTTCGGTATAATTTTGAATTTGACTTGGCCACCTATATAAACACATGTAGAGTTTACTTCTCTTTCATGTATTTGACAAAAAATCACATGAGAATAGTATTTTGTCACAAATATTGATAGTCGGCGGAAATACACAGAAAAAATACATTATTAGCAATTATACTGTAAAAATAGAAGTAGATAATTATCGAAAATATTTTGATGTACATTTCATGTAGTCCATGTACTTGAGGAAAGAACATTAAAAAATATTATTTTGCCATAAATATTGATAGCTGGTGGGAAAAAACACTGAATTATGATCAATTACACTGTAAAAAAAGGAAAAGGAAACGTAGAGAATTCTGGAGATTACTTTTTTATAAAATTCTTCAATTTCGCCTTTGAACTTTACGGAAGAGCACTTAAAAGTATTATTTTGCAGTTAATATTGATAACAGAAATACACTGAAAAAGCACTCCACGACTAGCAATAATTGGCGCATTCAACGGACTAAGCGTGCCCAATGTTTACACGACCTTCCCTGCTCTATCGCTAGGCGGCAGCACAATATAAGATGATTTCCAGCCTCTACAACCTAAGTCGAATGTTGCATTAAGTGGTTATGAAATTCTGTGGCTTGGACTAAAACCGATTGTGGCAGCGGACGGTAAATAAATTCAGTCAACTATAGTCGATGGTGGAAGAATACAGGTTAGTGACTATGGTTAATCGGATTAATTAGATCGGCGATTAGTGAAAATCAACATGTGCACACATAGAGGTTTTGGGAAAATATAGGAACGTATTCACTCGTCATTTACCCTAGAAGAAATTCACAGCTCAATGATTTTCTCATACGTAGAGTTAGAAAGAAAATAAGCTATTAAGTCGGTTAGAATAAAACCAGCCGAAAGCCAAGTTTAGAGCCTAAAATGACATTTGTTATTGAAATAAAGATTTTAGATTACCAACTTGATTTCTCATATTGAATAGCCACTGCAACTGTTCAGACCTGACAGACACGTTTTAGTTTTTTTTACAGACAAAGCAAAAGGTAAAGCTGTACTATTTATAAATATAAATAATTAACTGTGTAAATGCGATTCGTTCCTTTAAATGTTGACTGGTCATAAATAAGAAACTTTCAAAATATGACCTGCTTATTAAGTAAGGAATGAACTCTACTCCTATACAGTCTAAATCCAAAGTTTTAAGATACATAATGTATTTGCTACAACTTCAACTTCATGGGGAGGAATTTGAAATTATTTTCTTTATTAATTCATAGAGAAAGAGTTCCATTAAAAGTAGGTCAAAACTTAAATAAGCTCGAAAAGGACTGCTGATAAGACCACCTAAAAAAAGCAAGGAAGAAAACATGTTACATGCAAATTCATGCATAAGCTCATCATTGCACATTCCGGTATAATCACATATTTACCATGCAATTACATACTATCCCCATATATATATATATATATATATATATATATATATATATATATATAATAGTAACATAGAGTAGAGAACCGAATAACCTTTTAAAAATTGAGGCGTATGCACGTACAAAAGTCAATGTTCTTTCAACTTGTAACATAAACTTTTGTTTGAGCATACGTCTTAATTTATGTACGACTGATAATATTTTTTGCATTCTTTTGGAGAAAGATTATGAAGATATTTTATAATTTCCTTAAACATTTAAAACAGTGAAAAACGAACAAGATATACTCATAACCATAAGATTATTTGGTTAAAACTTCTAATAGTTCTGATGGCGTGGAAGGAGTTAATTTAGATTTCTTATCATCATCATCATATTCAGTCGTTTTGTATTCACTTTTGAATGAAGGCCTGCACCTTTCCTTTCCACATATCTCTGTCTGCAGGTATGAAGTAGTTTCTGAAAAACGCTTGATTTCATCTACCCGTCGTGCATTTGGACGTCGTCTCGGTCGTTTATTTTCTCTAGGAATTCATTTGTCGTCCATCTTCCATCTGTTCGTCGAGATATGTGACCGGCCCATCTCCACTTCATCTTCTTCGCAGTCTTGATTATATCTGCTACCTTTTTGCGCGAATCCACTCATTTGTCTTCCTGTCTCTCTTTGTTATTCCTAGAATTCATCTCTCCACTGATCTTTGTATAACTCTTAATTTTAGAGTCGTTTGCGAATTCAATGTCTAAGTTTCATAGCTGTACATCAACACAGACAAGACACACTGATTATACACTTTACTCTTCAGACACATTGGTAGTTGGGTTTTGAAAAGCTCAGTGCCATTTTACATCTTCTATTTATTTCATCCGTAAACTTGACATTCGATGTTTTGAGCTGGTCTAGGTAATCATACTTATCAATTAAGACTATTGTCTCTCCATGAATCTTTATTTTCGTCTTTTTAGAACATTGATTGTACATTACCTTTGTTTTACTCAAATTCATATTAAGGTCTATTTTCGAGCTCTCGTTACTCAGCTTTCGTTTCGAACTCTCTTTTCTAATTCTGGTATGTAGTTCTTCATTTAAAGCAAACAAATTTATATTATGAGCGAATCGTAAATAATTTGCATTGCTTTTTATTCCAGTTTCATCCCAGTTTAAATTTTGGAACACTCCAGGACTTCAGAGAATAGTTTTCGAGAAATTGAATCTCTTTGCCTTATCCCTTTTCCAACTTTAAAAATTTCACTCTCTTAATGTAGTCTAATGGCAGATGAGGCAGTCGAGTAAACGTTTCGTACTAATGTATGCATTTTGGATGCCTTGATGCTCAAGAGATTTAAGTACTGCTGCCAAGGAGACCGCATCGAAAGGTTTTTCAATTTCTATGAATCCTAGACATAGTGGAAGTTCATGTTCATTACTCCATTACTTAACTTCATTTAATACCTTTATGTGTTACATTGTGCTAAATCCAGGAAGAAATTAGGCTTCCTCCCTTTCCTGGATAAAATCTATGTCTCTTTCAATACGATTCAGAATATTTTTTTTTTTAATATTTTGTATAGAACTGACGGTAAACTAATTGACCCGTATTTGTCGATGCGTTCTTTGTCCCCTTTCTTGTACAAGAAAATAATAATAGCTTTATTCCAACTTCAAGACATTTCTCTCTTTCTTATGCACATTGAGAATAATTTGGCAAGTTGTTCTTTCATCTTTTCCCCTCCCCACTCTGCTATGAGTCCATCTTCTCCTGGTGATTTTCGGTTCTTCATTCCTCGCCGTACTTTATCCACTTCTTTCATTACGACTGAGATTTCTACATAAATTTCTTCTAAATCTTCATTTTCTAGTTCTTGTTCATAGTAGTACAGTTCGCTATAGAAATTTTCAAATATGGTTAACATTTATAATTTCCTCCTTATTTCATGTTACGGTCTCGTCTGGTTTCTTAATCCCATTATTTTTTCTTCTACCATAAGCCTGAGGATTCCTTATATTTATTTGTATTTTATGCTGAATTTGAATTTATTTTAAGGCCTTTAGGCACCTGAAGCTTAGACGGGATAAGGTTGGGAAGATAATTTTGGAAGGTAGACTGCCAGGGTCTATTTTATAGGTACCATCCTGGCATTTGCCTGGTGTGACAAAAAAAAACTGAAAAAACTTCAGTCAGGATGGTCGGCCAATGGGATCAACCCCAGGACCTCCCGAAAGCTAAGCCAACGCTCTACCCAATTTTGTTTTAGCTTGGTTCGCCCTGTTAAACTTGTTCTACCTTTTTAAACATTGTTTAACTTGTGCACTCTTAAATCTAATTTAAAATCACGCACACAAACTTCCATGCCCGAGGTGGGATTCGAACCCACGATCTCGTAGTCGGAAGACAAGTGAGTTTAACCGCTCGACTACCACCGAGCCACGACCGCTCGGTTTACTTTATTCTCTCTCTCCCTTCTTAAGACTATTACAAGTTAATCTTGAAAAGACAAAATTTCTCATATAATTTTAATTAACCGTGGAAACCGCTACCACGTAGAAGTTTACTTTCTGCAAACTATCTTCTTTAGTTCTTTCCAGTTTCTTTGCATAGAATGACAAAGCAGAAGCGAATTACAAAATAATAAAGAAACTGTTTGCAACAACTTTGAGATTAAAAGTAACATACTTGAAAACACTACTGTTTAAAACCTAAGTTTACTCTTCATTGAAACATACCATGGAATCGGCCTGCAACTTATATTGAGTCATTCTTAACATGGTTTCTATTCATTATTCACAAAGACTGGTCATCTAAGTCACTCATTGAAATAAATTTCATTTGTGGTCTTATAATGTCGAATATACAGTAATGCTTTAGCAGGGAAATAAAAAAGTCTAAAATTTGCAGCCGAAATGTCTCTTTTAATTTAATACTTTGAAACAGGAATCATATCAATAATAGTTATGTAACTTTAGTTATACCCCACTTACTATGCCATCAATATGAAAGAAATTCCTAGACTACTCTCCCTTTCCCTTTGTTCGTAAAAGCATATAGTTTCCTTAAGCTCTAAAAAGGAAAAAAAAAAGAACGAGTAAACAAGATGTCCCTATCAGTTTTATTTATTTATTTGGTACCTATTACAGGATATTAGTCCCTATTACAATAGGCTTACATAATTTGCATTACATGACATACGACACTACAGCATAGATAATATTTAAAATACAAAGCAAAAAAACAAC
>JAGDQP010000120.1:0-90887 GCA_022664845.1 Lepisma saccharinum
TGAGGTCGCTGAACGCAAATATGGAATCGCTTTTTCTCAATTCACATTGGTTGAGACACTAACGTAAATTCTTTATATTCAAAAAGTTAAACAAATGGAAATAGCCTGCTGCCACTTTTTTTTATCAATATACGAGGTGCGATCATCACGTAAAATATAATGGCTGTGGACATTGCCATCTAGTGACCATAAAAGCAAGAATATGACATTCGAGTCCATCCTTAAGAGTATTACTCGCTAACGCTCAGTTTAATAAATGGTGTTATTATTCTCTACATTTTTTACTTATATATTTCGAGCTTACGTTCAAAAATGGCAAATTTCCTTATAACTTTCTTCTGACAAAGTATTCCTATGAAATCAAACCGTTTTTCAAGAAACATTTTTGAACTGTCAATGTATGTAATATTATGTTTGATTTGTCATTTTTGACAGTTTTACGTTTGTTAGTATATGGAAGAAAAACTTGACACAATATAAGCACACGTAGTCCTCTTTATTTTAATATCCATGGTGAGATATCTCTTGTGTTGTAAAATGTGTCATTTGGCGATTCTCATTTTCAGTTTTGTTTTGTAGACATATAAGCAACATATCCAGCATTATCAGTATCCCCTGTATGATTAAATAATTTTAACGTTTGTATGTTTTTCCAAGATGGCTGCCAATATCTATGAAGTTTGTAAGTGAGAGCTACAAGACAATTTTAGACCAAAACATGATCACTGCAGTTATACTCAGTTTTCAGAAGCTCTGAAATAATGCTTTCTCGATTCTTGTTGCAAATGTATTAAGAATGCAAATAAGTGAGTCTATTTTACAGTATAACTGTTTAGTTTGTACATGAAATAGTTTTTTTTCTGTTTTGTGGAAAATTCTGATTTGTAACCTACGCACTTCTAGCTCTCAGGTGCAGAAGTTCTAACGAAATATCAAGAAAATTAAAAAAATATATCAATTAAACTGTATGCTTTTTTATAGATATCTATGTGTATGGCACACGTTATTGAGCGATTTGCTTCTAAATTGTAACCCTTCAAAACTATAACTTATTTTCTCTATGCCTTACGAAAGTCGCAAGTTCATCGCCGCAGTAACAAACATTCACCGTATGATTATATCCACAGAATAGAATAGAAATTCTTCCAAAATTTATGTTACAAATACAGACCATTATAGAACATTATTAGGCTTTTTGGCAACAGTAATACAATGTCGCCATAACATGATAGGTGAGAAAGGAAAAGTTATTATACCATGTCACCAACATTGCCCCCATTTTGATCCAACTCGTGTGTATTGAATGGACAGAAGTGTGTGATGGTATTATAACGTAGATGACGACGATCGTTTACAATAGAATGATGGCGTATAGTGAATGTAGCTATGTCACTCGTAAGTTGTATTGGGGGGTGGGGTTGTTTCCGCTCGTCCTAATACCACAGCTCCAAAGCAGCATACTCTTCGACGTGTGAATTTGTTACCCTGGACTACACGGTCACCAGATCTCTCATCTATCGAGCGCGTGTGGACATGATTGAACGTTAGTTTCGGACTTATCTACAGACACAGATGCAGCAAAAGCGGAACACCATCTCACAGCAAGCAACAACTGTCCAATATCAGATGATATTGCCCATTTTCGGTAGTTGCTATAATGATTTGTGTAGGTTGTATTCCATCCCTGTATTCGCCTGATGAAGCTGAGACGAACCTTAAATAGGGCAGCCGGCAGCAATACTACAACCCGTATGGCTTTCCTTTAATAAAATTTATAGCCACTTGATTATGGAAACCTGGTTCATTGCTGGTTGATGTGATTAAACATAATTTGAGTTACATGTGAGTTATGTGCTTTTATTTTATGTGAAGAAGAACTACGTTAAAATATTAGAAACTCTTTATAATTAGGTTACACAAACTAGAGTAGGCTGCATACCTACAAAGTATTCTGTTTATATTCTTTTTTATCAGTCACGTTTGGTACAAACGTGATTTTAAACTTTCAGTTTATGACATGTGCTGCCACCTACAGATGTGCCATGAAAACAAAATTCAAATCGAGAAAGATATAGCACGAAAAAAAAAAGAAAAAAGAACGCGTGTTAACCAAGATTTTCTGATTCAGAGAATGGCTGTGTAATTCCCATTGGAATGTCTGTGTACGTATAGTTAGTTATTCTTGATATCGTAGGTACCTCCAAGAATTAGAAGAAGAAGAACACATACATTATGCTGTGTTTAATGTGCTTCTCATATAAGTGGCTGGTTCTTCACGTTAGATATAGATAAACCATGGCTACTCATACTGTTTTTTTTTCTTCTCGCTCACTGGGTCGAAACAAGCAGAGATAAAAAAAGGAACAAATCCCTTTTTATAGGAAGGGATGCAAGGCTTTTTATGATTTAATTTTAACGTGTCGTCAGCTCAAACATCCGTGCTTGTGGATGGTGGGAGTGAGTACTGTATATGCTGTTTACACGGAATCGCAGTAATAAACCGCAGTATAATGGTTTAGTGCACTCATTAGACCAGGGGCAGATTTTTTTTCGAAAAAAAAAAAAAACACACATCGTAAACTAAAAATTTCTTCCTCGTTTACTTGTGCCTTGTTCTGCCATATTATACATATTTTACGTCCATTTAAAGCTGACGAAATGGTAAACAAAAATGCTGACCTAGACTGAAGTGGGAAATACAAGTCTATAATTTAACACTATTATACAGAGTATTCAGAAAGTGATTGCTGCAAAGTAAAGGGCAGACTTATTAGAATGAAACAAACAAAAACAAAAGGTTATTTTGAAGAAATTTCGAAACTTGCATAATTACAGAACGAAAAGCATCTACGGTAAATGTAGGCAGGTATCGTTACAAATGACGTATTATCTCGATAAATACAGATGTAACGCGCGTAGGCTTAGTAAATCACAAAATTGTACTCAGTACACGGATTGGACAAACACTTATGGTCGAGGCGGTGCTACCTTCTTTCAATGGAGTCCTGGAATGTGCTTCTAATTAAGGCATATACCCGTTACCGTCCCTTTTATTATGTAATTGACAGTGTAAAAGTTTTTGATATGAGAGATTCAAGTTACTACCTGAGAATATGACAAGGCATTCGACCACGAAACATACAGAAATTTACCAGATGTCAGCCTTAGATAACATGAACTTGCATCTCTTTCCCAATATTTTTGAATTAGCGATTTTTACCATTAGACACAGCATCTGGGAAGTTTTATCTTAGAATATTCTTTAAAGCAAAGTATAGCAAGGTTAAATATTAGGATTCTTAAAACCTTGTAACTAATTTCCCCTAGCAATCACAATGTAATTAATATAAATTTTCAATATATTCAATTTACAAATAAAGAATATTTTAAAAGTATTGGTCACACACTGAGCGGCGAATTCCCAGTCTAAAAAAAGAAAAGAACAGTTTTATGTACGTGGTTACGATTGAAGCTCAGTAGAAGGTCGCAGTTCACAGTATTTGAAATATACGTGTCGACACTGCTCAATATATTTATTTCTCTAATAACATAGTAAGTTCTAAACAAAATTAATATTAATAAGGTTACAAAATCATCCCCCCAAAAAAACGTCAAATTATTTAAGCAGTGTTGCCATAGCACGATTTCTTAGTACAGAGTGAACAAAAAATCTGGAACTACCTTGTTATTACACGCTTTATATTAACTTGCTCTGTAATCATCTCTGGTACAAATCTTGTAATTGATTTTTAACTCACTTCCCATCATCCGATTTCTTTGAAATTTTGTAAAACTTGCTTGCTTCCGATGACAATACAATATTCAATCATTAGATATACAACAGAATAATCCAGTTAACTGTAATTAATTAATTAATTAAATAATTGGAAATTATCCTTAAATGCACGCAACACCGCATCTATTGTGTGAAGTTTGGGTTGCCTATCTTGCAGGCAGTTTAATATTCATCTATTATACGCGTACATAGAAAATAATTAAAAAATGATAATTTTTAAATTTAAAACCACGCTTTTTGAAGGTGGACTAAAATGTAAGAAAATAATACATTGAATTAATCTTATGAATCAGAAAATTAAAGCGTGGGTACTCTTAGATATTACGATTTTATGATAAGGTAAGCAAGAGCACCCACGCTTTTATTTTCCGATTCATAAATTTATTATTTTTTACTCTTTAGTCCACCTTAAAAATGCGTTTTTTAAATCCTTTTTTAGTTATTATCTTTTAAATACTCATAGAAATTGGAAGCAAATACTGGGCACCTTGTAGATTTATGTGCGTACATTCATTATGGCTGCAAGTTTTAAGAATTAAGTCAATAAAATTAGCAATACTGAGCTACTAAATATCATTATTTTCTTTTCTCTTATTAGTAGCTTTTAAATATATATTAATTGTCATTTAAATATGTATATTGTTATTTTAAAAGAAAATTTTGTTCTGGGTTGTCAACACTCGCAAATAGTACGCCAGCTTGTCACAAAATTGGCAGCAATTTGATTTCAGCTTGTCAAACTTGATACACAAGCTCATTGAAACAAGAAAAATACCATTGTTGCTAGTTGTTATAAGTTTAACTAACCTAATTCAAGCTTGTTCAAACAATCATCTACGCGAGGAAGCTTGTTAAACTTAAAATCTGTTTAAATTCTGTTTCGTTGCGCTTCCGCTACAATTTCAGTGCGCTGAAGTCGCAACACGTAGTAGGACTGTGTCGTCGAAAGTTAATATCTGCCAGTTCCCACCCGTTTACTACAACTACCTCTTGCGATCTGATGGACTAAGCATAAATAACGCTTCGAAAGTGTATTACGGCGAGTTCTTTCGCGTTGTAGTGACTGCAGCATTGAATCGGTGTCCCAGTGATTCTCGGTTCAATTCCTGCTCAGGTAAGCACTCCTAATTTTTAAAGAAGTATGTTATATTTATTTATTTATTGTCCTGTTGAGGCTATTTTAACCTTAAACTAGACTGCTTGATTTAACCATGTTTATTTATTTTTGATTGATTTGTTAAACTTGCATAAGTTGTCACACCTTTCAAGGAAACCTACCTTCACTTTTCAGTCAGATTAAAAATGCTATGTGAGCGGCTTCAGAAATAGCAATGCTATTTACTGTTTCCTTTACTCCTTTTAAGCGATTCTTCTTTCGTTACTTTTTTACGTCACGTACCTGTTCGTAGATGATTGCATTGTATTCATATTACGTCACGTATGTTCTCTCCTCTTTTGTATAAAGTTGTTAGTCTTATTTATATTTTATATGCTTTCTTAAACTTTGATTCCATGTTCCAATCTTTATGCAGAACGCTTCGCTGTTATTAAATGTCTAGGCGATTTGTTTCACAACTCTTGATCAATGTTTTGAGACCAAGCATTATGATTTCAGAATTGTATCTGTATGTCCTAGAAATGACGTATAAATACAATTTGTCTATTGTAATCAAGTAATTATTTACAAGCAAACGCCTCATAGTAAATAAATATTAATTAACAATAAATTAAGACAATTATAGAGAATATTTCAGACACAAGTGATAGATATTTTAATTCCCTAACTATTATATTTTTGGATTCTGTAACTACTTTACATTGTGCAATGATGTATTTAGCGCCTTAACCGAGTTTATAAATAAAGCTGTTATTGTATGTAAGTTATTCAAACTCACTCTGGAATCGAAGGAATTCACAGCTCAAATGAAAGGGTTCATCGTGTCCATTTGTTTTATTTCTCCCTGTTCCTTTTGGCAGCTTTACGCCGACCTGGTAGCCATGCGGTGTAAGGCGTTAGGACAATGACTCGAAGGTCCCGGGTTCAAATCCCGGAAAGGGTATAGATTTTAGCTAGGTGTAAAGTGTCGAATCGTGACTGGCCAAAGTTAAAAGTTACTAGACTGGTTCATATAAAATAAAGTTTACCCAAGCAAGGCAACGATGGCTATGTAATATAAGCGAAGCAAATACCAACCACTAAAGTAACGCGAAACTCAAAACCACACGCGGGTTCAGAAACAAAAAGCGAGAATATCTGACGCAGAGGACTTAGGAGATAGAGGAAAAAGGGAAAGATAAATAACATACAAGCAGTGGCGTCTTGTGGGCTTGAAAGATCGTAGTTCACAACCAGTGGATCCGCCACCCGGGGGTTGTCACCCTACCAAATTCTCGAACGTACCCAAACTATAAATTATTACGGTAAAATTCGATGGAAACCGTGCAAATCTCCAGTTACACCATCCCAAGTTTTACTTCAAACACCCTCAAAACTGAAAATCCAGGTAGAGTCCCTGCTCCAAAGAGCAACAAGGAAAGTACGAGAACAAGAAACACATGGTTCGATAGCTTGAAACCATTTGTCAATGCACTAAGTAGAGAATAGAACTATAGCTCTCCATAACTTATTTACACTATGTATTGGATTAAGAAAAAAAAAAGTAAACTCCACACATATAAAAATACTTAGTTGTACTGTTAAGGAATCATCTCGCTTTTCGAGAGACCCAGATTCGAAAGCTCGTCAGTGCAGCTACGAATATATCTCAGAGCAGTTTTGCACAATTGAAAATTGACTGGAAAATTGTCGCACTTCACAGTAAATATACAAAAAATCTAAAATAAGAAATTGCATATATCCTTCTTACCTTTATTTGTATAAGAAATCATTTTTTTTGTTATTCTTTGCATCAAAGTTTTCTGTGCAATAGAAATTACATCAATCTAGATGTACCACACAATATCTTCCCCTCTTGTACCGCACAATATTACAAAATATCTCACAAAATCCGAAAATGACAATATTTTCTCTCTTCAGATCTCGTGTTTTGGCGCTTTTAGGTATGAGGGGGTTGGTCGAGTAGCCTCATTGCTCTAAACTGCTTCCTTAAAATTAGTTAGTTATGCACTGGAATGCATTGAAAAATGCATGTTTTATAAAATGTATTTTTTTATTGATAAATCTTTAATGGTCAAACGAACAAATCACTTGCGAAAATCCCTTCAATTTCTCGCATGACACACTAAAAAAAAAAGGTTGTTTATTGTTTACCCAATGTTACAAACTGCACGATACTGTTCATTAGTTCTTCGTTTATAACTGATACTGGAACTCAAACAACTTTATGTAAATAGAAATACAACATTATGTTATTTAAAAGTTTAACATATTCGTTTATAAACGATTTATTGTGTATTTTGAGATTCTGGCATGTAATGAACGTTTATCCTTGCTTCTGCCAGAGTATTTTATTACATTTTAAACAAGAGAACGGGTGCAAAAGTCAAGGAGAGTTAGCAACAGTGGTCACTGGTGTCCTTCTGCTTCTCCGTTCACGGAAGGATTGTGTACGTCGAGGTTCCATATACACAATGGTATAAGTATGAGGCAACGCGTTCACAATTGAAATGTGAACGCGCAACAAATTGGATAGTACCCGCTTGATAAAGGAACTTCCTCAGTGTAATAATTTGAAATATAGTATGTTTGTTTTAAATCTCTCGATAAGGAACATAATCTGAGACGAAAATATAATAATAATAATATTTTAAAAATGGCAGTTCACGTGATCCTGTGAACGTTGCTACGCGAAGTCACTGCATACAAGATCTATTCAAAGGGGTAAACTCGTTAAGAAAATGTTACCAGCCCAGGTTAGGGATAATTAGAAATGAACACGGAGATCTGCAGGGAGATTCGACTAAAATTATCGATGTTTGGAAAAGTTATTTCGAAAAACATCTTAATATACACAACGGAGAACAAACAGAGGAATTTGACATCTTTACCGCAGAACCGTGGATACCCGAACCTCGCGAAATTGAGGTCGAAATGTTGATAAATAAATTTAAAATTTTCAATCACCAGGAATAGACAGTATTCCAGCCGAATTAATTAAAGCGGGAGGAACGGCACTAATGAAGGAACTGCATAAATTAATAAACGCTATATGGAGAAAGGAGGAGCATCCTAAGCAATGGAAAACTTCAATAATAATTCCGGTTGTAACAAAAAGGCGATAAATCAGACTGTAATAATTAACGCGCAATCTCGTGATTCCCAATATATTACAAAGTACTGAGTAATATCCTGCTAACTCGCCTAAGCGTATACGTGGATGAAATGATTGGAGATCACCAATGTGGACTTAGAAGAAATAGATCCACTTTGGACCAGATTTTCGTCTTGAGACAAATCTTGGAGAAGGAATGGGAATACAATGAGGCTGTTCACAAGCTATTCATTGATTTTAAGAAGGCCTATGATTCTATTAAAAGGAAAAAGCAATACAGTATTCTCGTATAATTTGGAATTCCGAAGAAACGTGTTCAACTTGTGAGGATGTGTCTCAGCGAGCCCATAAGCAGAGTACGTGTAGGTAAAAATATATCAGATAGTTTCAGGATCCGCAACGGATTGAAACAAGGTGATGCCTTGTCACCACTACTGTTTTACTTTATTTCAGAGTATGCGATTTTGAAAATAAAAGAGGACAAAAAGGGACTAACGTTGAATGGCTTGAATCAACTGTTCCTGTACGCGGATGATGTATATTTAATAGGGGAAGATATAGAAGCACTACAAAGTAATACCGATGTCTTTGTAGAAGCGTGCGATGAAATAGGTCTACAGGTAAACATAGAGAAAACAAAATACAATACATGATAACAATCCGTAATACAGAGAATAACGGAAATAGGTTTATAACAATTAAGAATGGAAACATAGAAAAACTAAACAAATTTAAATAACTGGGACCATACGTAACAAGCAAAAACGAGGTAACGGAAGAAATAAAAAGTCATTTACTTTCGGGCAACGCATGTTTCTATTCAGTTAAAAAACTTTTAACAGTGCGATTAATATCAAGGAAACTGAAATTAAAAATATACAGAACGGTTATTCTGTCGGTAATACTTTACGGTTGCGAAAGTTGGAGTACGACCCTAGTAGATGAACATAAATTACGAGTGTTTGAAAACAAGGTTTTGAGAAAGATATACGGGTCAAAACGGTACGAGATGACTGGAGAGTGGAGAAGATTGTATAATGAAGAACTTCACGTACTGTACGACTCTCCCGATGTTATGAGAATAATGAAATCACGACGACTAAGGTTGGCAGGCCATGTACCTGGGATGGGAGAAAAACGAAGATTATATTCCATCTTGGTTGGAAAGTCGGAGATAAAGAGGCCCTTGGGAAGACGTTGGGAGGGCAATATTGTAAGGGATCTTCGAGAAGTATGTCTTCGTGATGAAAATTGGCTTTGATCTTGCCCAGGATAGATCCCGATGGCGAACGTTTGTTACTACGGCGATGAACTTGCGAGTTCCGTAAGCCATAGAGTAAGTAAGTAACTTTTTTTTGGTAGCTTTACGTTACTGATATATTCTCCGAAACCAGTCCGGCAAGGATATAACACCCAATGCCAGTCCGGTACGGAACTTCACATTGTAAACCCCTTGCGAGTGTATTACATTAACCCGTAGTATTTATTCTGCTCGTTGTTTTACTAATCACGTTCTCTTTCAGGTTTTCCTGTACCCCACGTTTTTGAGCTAACTGGTTTAAATTAATCATAGCAATCTGCATAGTCAACGTCTGAAAGACGTATCAACTCGTTTCTACGAGTACTTTACTGAAAGTTAATTTTCATGATTCCAACCGCTTTAAATTGTTTTATCCCGCATATCTGGCATGCTACTGTTTAACTAGAATAAGCTGTTACCGAGAAAAAGATGTTCTTTTGGATTGAAAGTTACTGAGCTAATTCGTAGTCTCTCTGGTATGCGAAATTTCATATCTCTAGCTCAAACGGTGTTGAAAATTACCGCCATTTTGGATTCAAGATGGCGTCATTGGAGACTTTTGCAATAGTTTCGTAACCTACCAGTCATGATGTTTTGCCATACCAAATGTGGTGTTTGTAGCTCCAGCGATTTAGGCTGTGTATTTTATACAACAAAGTGTTTTGCGACCATTATGGATCCAAGATGGCGACTTTTTAAAAATAAAATTTGCTTTATCTGCTAGGAATGATGTACCTTCATACCAAATTTCGTTTTTCTAGCTGTATATCGGCTACTAAAAACTTTCATTTTTTTTAGGTGAGACATACTAGTTCTTGGAGATTGAATTCTTTCAATCTCAAGAACGACAAAGAGTTCGTTGTCGTGCCGCAAGACGGAATCGCAATACTTCTCAAGAGTAAGTAGCCCATGTGACTAGTTCTGTCACAGATCTAGCGGTAGAGCGTTGGGTCGTGTAATTAACTATTGTTTGTGTTTCAATACTCTATATTGAAATGAACAAAAGACGTGTATTTTGAAAGGCGTTCATATGCATATGTATTGGACAAATGCCACCTATTTAACAAGATTTGAAGAGAATATTGTAACGTTCCAAGTGCCGCGCCACGTGCTCAGCACGTGTCGCTCATAATCAAAATATAAACAAGATAGTAGAGTGTACTACGTGTGTGATACGAGTGTTACTACGTAAACAATCAAGAGGAAACGTAAATAGCACAGACGACAAATTGAGTTTCATCAATAAGCCACCGATGGAGCTACCACCGATACGAAGGAGGAGTCAGCAGAGTCAGCAAATTTAGGCCTATAAAAAGACCGACACACCAATATAAACGATCACTTGCCTGGGTGATCACTTCTCTCCTCTTTCCTAGTACTCAGTTGCCTTGGACTGGTACGTTCCTTAAGACCTGTACACTCAGTTGCTGTCGGACTGGTGTGCTTCCTAAAACCGCTCTCTCAGTTGCTGTCGGACTGGAGGGTTTCCTATCCTGCTCACTCTGTTGCTGTCGGACAGGTGGGCTACCTAATTGAACCTGTGTTCAGTTGCTGCGGACTGACACAAAATCCGGTACTCAATTGCTGACGGACTGGTACCTTCCTTCCTGCACTCAGTTGCTGCGGACTGGTGCTATACCAAATCCTTCTCTCTTCTACGAAGCCTACACCCAAGAAGAAGAAGCCAGAAAAGTTATATTATAGCTTTTCAGTTTGTATAATTACTTTGGTACGGGAGACTCTTTTTTATTAATCTAAAGAACTTATATTATTTTATAATAAAACTGATGATGGGCAAAACTCATACCCCGTGTATCTTTGTCTCTACCTATATTTCCACAAACAACAGGGTGTTCCCAAAGGAACATTACGATATGCGAGAGAGATTGATTCCATCGGCCGTAAGCTCCTACGCAAGATGTCTTCCAACAAGGTAAAGAGATTCCGAACCTGCATTGAAGTACGAATTGGTCATTTCCACTACTTTCTGTAAAGCTCTTATTGTAGAGGTAGTGAAATCCATTACTAGACTGATATCAATATTTTAAATGCATGTCATATTTATTATAATATACATACATCAACATGTTTTTAATAAACACAGATTCTAACAGTGGCGTGCGGGATAATATGATCACTTTATTTATTCGATTTAATGTTAATTAATTATGACCACTATTATCTCTTCCATGGCACCTTAAATTCTGCTTATCTACATATGTTATTATGTTGTATCAAATTTACGCGATAGCCCTTCGGTCCCCTTTCTTCTTTGAATTTGCCCAGGAATACCATGGTACTTTGCATGGAAATATTTTTTCATCTTCTCTATATAAATAAAATTGAAAGTTCGTCGGTATGTTACTAATATAATCGACATGTATTCATTGATATGCACCAAATTTTTATACATTTTCCTTAGGTGTTGGGTCAGGTCGAAGAGATATTCCGGTACCCATAATGCGCCCCAGCTTCAATGCTGTCACCTTTATCCAAACAAAATATTTTTTTCAAACTGCTCCAATACGTACCGTTGAACGTATCAGCACCAAACTTGGCCGAATCATTATTCAACACAATAGAAAATACTGTAGGTGTCCCGAAATACATCTTCTTTTCAGTGTTGCCAACCTATGTTAGCATTCAATTTATACAATTGTTTTTACTTATACAAAGCTACACGCTTCCATTGTTTCTACCAATTTTTAATACATGTGTATCTGATACTGGGACAGGTTATACTCCGGGCGTCGCTCCTGCCCCATTTTTCAGTGTTAACAATATCGAAAATTTAATATTTAAAATAGCTCATATGCCAATTACGTATACGAAACGAAGTTGGCATTTAGCTACTGGGACAGGCAATGGAAGTACTCCGTGCACCGCAGTTGCCAACAATTTTAAAAAGAAGTCACTTCAATACCATTAAACTTATGCGTAGTACACTTAGCGTTTAGGAGCTGGAACAGATCATAGAGATATTCAGAGGGTAACCCAGACCCCACCTAGAGCTGAAACTGGGTCACCCAAACATAGCTGACCTGGTCTAAAACATGACCCGATTGACCCAGTGACCCGTTTCAGCTCTGACCTTAATGTTGTCAGTGTTGCCAACCAATTTCGAAAATTAATAGCTCAATTTGTTTCCATGTATTCTCACAAGATTTTTCATTTGCGTGTTATATAAGTCCTCCGTGTGAAGAAGACGCCGCAGTTGATAGCGTTGTCAACCAATGTTTGAAGCGTTCCCACCAGACAATGTCGCAAACATATTTTATTCTCACCGCACCAACGGACGGGTATAACAACTAGTACTGAATATCAAAGAATCGTCTTAACAAAGTAATTTTATAATACACAAAAGCACGAATTGAGAGAAATGCATATAATGTTGACCAATCCCACTGTAATACATCCCAGTTAAAACAAACAAAGAAAAAACTTAAAACGAAGAAAAAAGGAAACAGGAAGCACTATTTTAATTCTCTTTCTCCAAAAGTAGAATTTAATTTTTTTTTACTTAATCAGCCTAATTAAAATTTACTATTTTATCTCATCCTTTTTATTTAATTCATTTTAAAATATGAAGCTCAATTATGAGTAAATTAAGTTTTTTCTAAAGAACCAAGCACTTTTTTTAGAGAAAGGGTGGGTGGACTATCTAAACATTAAAAATCTATTGCGAGTGACGCAAAAATAATATGGATATGAGAAAAAAATATTGATTTGGAGCAACCAGAATAAGCGAAAAAAAAAATATTGGAATCTCTATGCTAATTTATACTGGTGATGAGGTTCAATCATATGAAAACCTTTTTTCTGTATGTGTACGTAGAAGTTTTTTTGATTGGTTAATTGTCATTGCAAACAACCCCCAAGGAAAATTTCACGTCGAATCAGGAAGGTTTGGTGAAGAGTAGGGTTGATGATGGTAGATGAAATCAGAGGCTTGACGAAGAGAGAGAGAGAGAGGGGGAGCGAGGGCAAGAGAGAGAGAGAGAGAGAGAGATGACAGACTGCTGATGAGAACAAATATATACGCTTTCCCCCTACAGTACAGAAACTTATCAACCAGTAGCAATGGATGGATAGATAGAAGCCGCGCCACACAACACAATTACATTAATTTTACGAGTTTTCCCATTTTGACCTCTCTCTCTGTTTTTATCAGATTCCTTCCCCCCCCCCTCTAACTTTTCCAGATTGAAACAAACTTTGTCTGTTCATATTCCTCTCGTAATTCTTTATGTATGTTTTTTTTTCCTTGATCGTTAATGTCGCATCGAAGTCAAAAGAAAGCTGATAAAGAAAAAATTGAAAAGAAAGAAAAAGAACAGATTAGAATATGAATGAAGATGGAAGTTACAAAAAATGAAACTACCTCTTCATAGATGTGGTACATTCTTTTAAAGAAAAATCTTTTCCAAGGAGGCAAAGAAATGCTTTCTATTCTTTCATATTTCCATGTCTTACATTTTATTACTTTCTTTTTTGTTAGACCGATTTTCTTGCATTTCAATATGCCAAACGTATGAGGCGGAATCGAATGTGCAACATATTTTTTTCTATCATTCATTATTACTTATTTTGTAAAAGAAGGTACATCTCCTTTATGTTTTAGAAACATTGTTTCCACTCTCTTAGAGTAGATATACAGTAGAAGGGTAAGTTGAAGAGCAACGAAGATTTTGCCATAGTGTTTTAGTGTCGGGCTAGATGCATAGGGTAAATTCGGAGAAAATGGCCTATTGGGTAAAATGCGCTACTCACAGTATAAGCGAACAAAGTATAGACACTAGCAAAACTATGAAACGGTCACAGTTCTCTGAAGATCTCTCAGACTGTTCACCATTACCAGGAATCATAAACGTGTGTTATTGAAGTAGCTTTGGAAATACATCTATTGTTTGGGGTGACGTTGTCCTTCTTTTGTTCATTTGTTCGACATCGAAGTAAAATTTGCTAGAGTTAGTTTCATGTTTCAATTATCTATATACCTTGTGTGCTGAGCAATGAATAAAACAAAGAATTCTAGACAAGCTGGATTAGGTGTAAGTTCGAAAATATTATTAGGAAGACATAGAAGTTCGTATTTTAATCTCACTGGATAATTAAAATAACTACTATGCTCTGTTGGGAATATTATTATGATATAGCAGGAAATACTAGTACAGATTGGATTCAATGTCTTTCCTGCCAATTATGAGACCACGAAACTTGTGAGTTTGTAATAATATACTTGGTAAATCTTTGACTTGCAAATGATTCATTGAAGTGCTTCACTGATGTACTTTGTGATGTGATATATTATAATTAATCTTGTGTACAAAGAAGCGGAGCGAAGCATCTACCGATATCTTGACTTAGTACGACAATAAAGCACAATTCGACAAAAATCTCTGCTCTGATCCGCTCCAACCTGATATATTAGTGTGCGGCAAGTTTTATACTTTTCATCAGTAATCAACACCTCTTATCGCACAAGATGGCGTGTATGATTAAGCGGTTTTCTTAGCCTCGGATATACGTAAAACAATTGAAAGAAGTGAGGTTAGATCCCTGCCATGTTTGTGATTATCCGGTGGTTTAGTAAATTGGTCTCCAAAACACAAAAACAAAACAAAGTCTTTGAGATGGAGTAAACCCCTTTGTGAGGGCTGTATTTTCTTTCAACTAGTGATTATTCAGTCCATATCAATTTACAGTAGATCTGGTTGACTTTCGTCTTCATTTTAAACCAAATTGAGTCAGTGTCTAGGAAACATTGTTTGCATTCTTTTAGAATAGATAGACGTACAGCAGAAGTGTAACTTGAAGAGCAACAAAGATTTATGTCATAGTGTTTTAGTGCTGGGCTAGATCCATAGAGTAAATTCGGGGATGATGCGCTACTCACAGTGTAAGCTAACGAAGTATGGAACATCTTCAGTGTTTTGCTCTATCATGAAAAACTTCGAGAGTTGAAATAGGCTATTACCGGAAGATTGTCCGAGGGTTGCCTGAAAAGTTCTGGTTGGTATTTCTACGCTCCTTTAGGTCATGAAATGGTAACCAACTGTCTGGAATATCCGGTTTGGATGCAGAAATTGCTTGTGCGGAACTATTCAGAATTTGGTGTGTTGTTCAGTACCTGTTGTAGCCGATCAGTATCGCGAAATTTCCTCTAATTATAATTTCTGTTGGATATCTTGGTTTCTATACTGTAGAATGCACTCCGTTGTATAGTCTCTTTAAGTACCAGGTCGTTAGGTTCCTTTTACAGGGATATAATTGTTGTTTTTATTAATATCAGTTAGCAAGTTTGTTCTTTTTGTGAGGTTCAGTATACGTTATGGCTATTCTTTTTCGAGAACTTTTGTGTAATATTAATTTCAGGCAGGGGTGCTTGTTTCTGTCTTCGAAAATTCACTTTGCTGTAGGACATCTTTATGTACTTGTTCTATTGTTGAGCTTCGTGCATCAGAATTCTTGCTTTTGATTAATGTCGGGTATTCGTTCTGAATCTGGTCAGTGGTTCAATTCCTGTTCAGACCATCATTTTCGTAAAATTTCCTGTATACCTTCTGGTAAGATTTTTATTTCTGTCTTAGAGAATTCACTCAGTTGTATGATATCTTCGTGTACTCGGATAATTAATTCCGTTTTGTGAGGTTAAACATGTTATTTTCAGATGAATATAGAATCTTTTGAAATATCTTGAATTTGAATGATTCTCTTCCTTTAATGGTTGGTAATTAGTTTCTTCTGCAATATAAACTGACTGGTTTGTATTTGTTTTTGACTATTTTCTCTGATCTTTTTTGGTTGGTTTTGATTGTTTTTTTTTTTTTTTTTTACATTTTCCGGAAAATATTCAGAATGTCTCAGTATTTTAGAAAAAATGATTCCAAGCTGTGTTCTATGAGTTGTTTCAGCTGTGAAGGTCACAATCCGTGAAGAGTTTGGTTTTATCTTGAATTGTTGAAACGTAAAATAGGACTTCTGGTTTGGAAACTCTGCCTTTTTCTGAACTCTGAACTGTCTTCATACTTTGCCTCTTCTAGCCTATTATATTTAACTAGTTCTCGTTGATTTATTGGTGGTGTTTGTTCACGTATCTTCGATTCATCTGTGCTTGGTCATCTTGTTATCCGAGAAATTGCTTTTGATTGGAAACTTTTCATTCTTAGTTTAATTTTTTTTTTTTAAATTTTAGCAGCACTTCGTCGGCTGAGAATTATAAGGTTCTATCTAACATTAAAATCATATGTACTTAGAACCTTATAATTCTCAGTTGACCACTTGTGATCAGAGTTGCTTTTCTTTAAGCATTTCTTTGAATTCTTCTTGTTGATTTGTTTCCAATTTTTCTGTCCTAAATTATGTTGATATTGCTTGATTATGTCTTGAGTTTTGGATTTGATTTGGTTGCTTATTATGGATGGTAATGTATGATGTGCTGTTCTAGTCTTTGGTCACTTCCTCTTTGTTAAAATATCTTTCTTGGTCTTCATAATTGTTTTTCAAAACAAACAAAGTCAATTATGGTTATGATTTTATTGGTAGATACCTGGTAAATCAGGATTTAACCTGAAAGTGAATCCGGTTTAGTTCTCTCTCTCTCCCCTTTCAGAAGAATTAATTTTGCTTTTGTGATGTTAGTTAGTTTTCATTAGATTTTTGTATTTTTGTTTGTTTTTGTTTGAAGCTTTCCGAGGATTGAGTTGTTTGTGTACTTATTATTGTTGTTTCTTTAATTTTTTGCGCTTATAAGTAAAGTTTTAATTAGTCGAAATAAAAGATTTTCTGTGCTAATGCACTTAATGCTTTATTTGACTTTATTCATTGCCTTGAAGCAAAAGAAAGACATAGGAAGAGAGAGAGAAGGAGAAAGAAAATGGGAGATAGAAAGAAAAGGATGGAGAGAGATAGAAAAAGAAAGAGAGAAAGAGAGAGATGCAGAGAAAGAACGAGAAACAGAGAAAGAAAGAGGGTGATAGAAAGAGCAGAAGAGAGTGAAAGAGAAAGAGAGGAATAGGGAGATAGAAAGCGAGATAAAATAGAGAGATAGGAATAGATAAAGAGGGAGAGAGGAAATGGGACGAGAGTGAGATAGGAAGAGAAACAAGAGGGAGATGGAAAGAGAAGGGGAAGAAGGATAGAAGGAGAGAATGAGGGAGAGAGAAAGAGGAGAGAGAGTTAGGAGGAGAAAGAGAAAAATAGATAGAGAGAAATAGAAGAGGAGAAAGAGAAATAAAAGAGAGATAGAAAGAGAGAATAAAAGTATTTTTACTTCTCATCTCGTTTTTATTTTGTCGTTTTTCTACGTCGTGTTTATCCCTCTTTGTCACAACCCTTTATACCACTCCTCTGTCACTACACGTTTGTGTTGTATAAAATTATTATCATTGCTTTTCGTGAGGAATTTGAACGTTTGACAGCTGATGTATTCATGTAGTGTAATGGACTTTACATGTGTATAGAACCAATGTCAAAATGAATGCTATAGAGAGCTTTTAAAAATAATATGTACGTATATTGATATATATATATATAGCTGAAACAACAGCACATGTCTGTTTCTATTCTGAACGGGTCACTGAGACTAATAAACCTGTCTACGTTGCAGCGTTAATTTATTGTAGGTGTGAATTCAGTATTGCAAGATCAAGCATCGTAAATCACTCCAGATACGTACTCTCTGACAAATTTCTGATCAATACGTGACGGTGGAGAAATAAAATTTGCGCTTTATATTTTTGCTGGTAAGCAGTTACCTACCTGGTTCTGCTACAATATTCACAATTAGTCAATAATAATACAGTCCACATTTGAAAATGTGATTCTAATGTTTTCTTTCCATATAATATAAAATACTATAGGGATTTTAATATTGTCGGTTTGTATCAGATTGTAATGAGAATAGAGATTGTAATGTTTCCTTCCCACACAATACGAAATAAATAGAGAGAGTAATGCATGAAATAGAAATAAGAATAGAGATTATAGTGTGAAAATAGATTATGATGTATTCTTTTGGTATCAAATAGAAATAAAACTTCCTTATTTATCTTTTTATATGACAATAAAACTGAAGCAAACAATTTTGTTATTAATCTTCGGAAACGAAGTACGTATGTTTTCAACACAATGTTGTGTTGTTTTTCTATTTCCATTTTGAAACGAAATCAATTTTGATTGTTTTCTTTTTATATAATGTGAAATAAAAATATCATGATTAAAATTCTCATCTCCAAAAAATAAAAAAACGATTTTAACTTTTCAGTGGTTCCTTTAAAGTCCGGTTTGATTTTCTATTTTACCTGTCCTTGCGTTCGTCTCTATCGCTTTGAAATAATATGATCCTCGATTATATCATTTGAAGTTTAAATAGTTCTCGGGCGTACCAAAACGGAGGAATTGAATGATACAATTAATAATTTCTATATCATAACCAGTAGTGCAATGTTTTTTTTTTAATTCCGGAGCGGAGACCGACATTTGTTTGGGGGAATCTTTCATCTTTAAATTTCTCGTTAAAAACCTAGGCTTGTAATCGTATGCTGTAACTTCTAGACAGTCCTAAAGTCTACTAATCGACTCGAATAATACAATCCTAAGCGTCGCTTTTCCTAACCTTAACCTTCCCTCATCTTCGTCTTTATTTACCAATTCAAAGAATGATTCTTTTGATGAGAAAGAAAACGGAATCTTATTTCTTTTCATAATAAAAAAAATTATACGTCAAAGGTTTTATCATTTACTTTCTCAATACGAAAGTGGTTTTATATCCTTTTTACACATCAAACAACACAAAGGTTTGTTGTCATTCCTTGCAGTATGGAAGAAGAATTTCATCTTACTACGCGTCCATAACTCTGTTGGTAAAACGCTGGCTCTGCACGCGTAAGGTCCTGGGTTCAAGAACATCAGCTGTTCATCCTGACTGAGATTGAGTATGGTGTCATTCCAGCATCGTACTTTCAGCATAGGTTCTGGTCGTCTCGCTTTCACACATTCTATTCAGGCCTGAGGCAAAGATGCCTAAAGGCCATAAATAAAATTCAGATTGAAGAATTCAAATAAATATATTTCATTCCCATAAAAGAATTAAGATGTTAACGTTTTACTTCGATATCAACTTTCATTTAAAGAAAAGAATGAGAAGATACTTTCCATATTAAAAAAATAATACCCTTATCGTTTAACAAATAAGATTGATGTTGTTAAGATATTAAACAATAAAACTAACGCTTTACTTTATCCAAAAATATTTGTTATAAATATTCACAATGAATATTTTTCAAAATTTAGTCTTGTGAATTATTTCTAGGAAAGACATACTTGCGTCTTCATCCCTCCCTCCCTCGCCCTCTGCTCTGTCTCTTCAGACAGTGACCACAGCTGAGTTACTGAAAACAGAATTGTCCAAGCACCCTCAGGGCACATTTAATGTTGCCCATATAAATGCAGAAATCTTGTTGAGTCACTTCACGGAATGTGAAGCTATATTTTCAGCACAACCAAATATACACATGATTTTGGTATCAGAAACCTTTGCAAAGCTCAACCTCCTAGACACCCTCTACCATTTACTCGGTTTTAAATTTCTCAGAAACGATAGATATGGTTTACGTGCCGGTGGAGTTGGATTCTACTGGAAGGAACAATTGAATGTCAAAGTACTTGCAAAGTCGCCGAATGAATACACCTTCAGCACGCAATACAGTATATTATTCTGGAATGCTTGTTAGGAATTAACAAACTTCTTAAAGCATGTGTTTATAGACCACCTAGAACTAATTTTAAGAACTTTGAGGACGAAATATCAAATTTCATACCTTTTTACGAAAATGTATTAATTTTCGGAGACATTAACTATACTCTTCTTGTATCAAACTCTGAATCTAACCACTTCCGCAGTATACTGGAATCTCTACATCTTACAACTTGCCCCCTCTGCCCAACATTTCACACCAACACATCTGAATCATTAATAGATGTCATTTTGACTCGAGATACAAGTAGAATTAGAAATTTCGGCCAGTTCCCAGTACCAGGCATCTGTCGACACCATTTAATTTTTGCGTCGTACTCAATCTCTGGACCAAAATTTAGAGATAAAACTATGTCATACAGAGACATGCGTAACATCAATGATGAGGCGTTGTTGCAGGATGCAGCCAACATACAGTGGCAGCAAATGTATAACATTCCGAGCGTCCATGCACAACTATATTTTCTAAATCAATCCATTTTAAGTCTACTAGATAAGCATGCTCCGTTAAAACGGAAACTTGTTTCGCACCCACCTTCCCCCTGGTTAACTAAAGAGCTACTCGAATTAATGGCGTTAAGAGATACTACTTATAGAAAGTACTTCAAGGCGCGTACAAGGAATCCTGAAGGAACCAACACAATTCTTAACGTTTATCGCAGTCTGAGAAACCTTTGTACCCACCAAATAAAGAAGGCTAAGATCAAATTTGCGCAGGAATTAATTTGTGATTCCACTAACTCGAAATCCCTTTGGGACAAACTACAGTTACTTCGCATCAAGAAACTTTTACAGAAATCGGAAATAAATTTTCGTCAGACTAACTTAATGATCACTTTTGTAATTTAAACTACTCGAGTCAAGCGAAGGGTTCCGACTCAAATAAACTCATCTGAATCAGCAGAATGAACGGAATAAATTTAATTTTATATGTGTCACTCCGCAAGAGGTTCTATCAGCTATTCACAGAATAAAATCAAAAGTAGTAGGTATCGACAAAATTCCCATTACCTTCATTAAAAAAGTCATTCCCTTTATACTATTACCAATAACTAATATGTTTAATCTCTTGATAATGTCAAATACGTTTCCGACGGCATGGAAGATAGCACAGGCTATGGCTATGGCATCGCATGAGCGATCAAATTCGTAGATACTTAACAAAATACTCACTATTGGACCAATTGCAATCAGGCTTCCGCAAAAACCATAGTACTCTAACCGCTTTAGTACATATAACTGACGAGATCCGAATGGCCTTGGATATGAGGGAGGTTACCATCCTCACTCGTTTGGATTTTTCTAAAGCGTTTCAGTCTATCGTACATAAAACTCTTCTCTCTAAATTATCTTATTTCTTCAACTTCTCTGAGCATGCTATTCAATGGGTGCAAAATCTTCAATGACGCCAGCAATTTGTAAGTCTCCCTGGTTCACAATCATCTTTGCGTTATCTCTCAAGAGGAGTCCCACAGGGGACAGTTCTCAAAACACTCCTGTTCTGTTTATATATAAATGACCTTCCTAATGCATTAAAACATTGTAAACACCATCTATATGCAGACGATTCCCAGATGTATACGTCATGCGATCCGCGTGAATTAACAGCGACCATTAATAGCATAAACGATGATCTTGCTAGAATTACGGACTGGGCAGAACTAAATGGACTCAGCATCAACCCGCTAAAATCTCAATGTATAATCTTTTCTTCAAAGACATTAACACCACTTCCTGACTATTCTAGCATCCCTAATATTACTGTAAATAACACGACCGTACCATTTTCCTCCACGGTAAGCAACCTTGGCCTCACACTAGACCGACACCTAGAATGGAAGGCTCAAATGAATAAGGTTTGCAAAAAAGCATTCTGGTCACTGCACTCTTTAGCTAGGTTAAAAAATATCCTTCCAACCGCCGTTAAAACCACTTTGGCACAAACACTTGTTTCCCCACATGTTGATTACTGTGACGTAGTACTTTCCGACATTAGCGATGAGTTGACCTTCAGAGGATTCAGAATTCATGTGTAAGATTTATCTTTAACCTGAAACATTTAAACCATTTAACATCTTTCTATCGAGAGCTATCCTTTCTAAAATTAGACGAGCGACGAGCTTCACACACAGCAGTAATATTATTTAAAACAATGCGTGCTAAAAAGCCCAGTTATATTTTTCAACATTTTCAATCTCTTAATGCCCGTCATGGACACAATGCAAGATCAATCCCTCAACATAACTCTAACTTCTTTAACAAATCCTTCACAGTTACCTCTATTCGCATTTGGAACAGCCTACCCGATTATCTTAAGGAATCAAGGACAGTGAAATGCTTCAGGAAGTCGATGGAAAAATATCTATTGTCAAGAATCGATTAAACCTCAAAACTCCACCTGACAGCTTTCATTTGTTTATGTATAAATACAATGTTACTAATTACATAAGTTTCTCCAGTATGGTATAGTGTGTACACGATCAGTTTATGTTAAAATCTCTAGAGTACCGGTATTTGTCTGTATATCACTGTTTTATGTCGTTTTTGGTGTATGTGTGTAGTTATTTTTAGGTGTAATTTTCTTTTCCTTTTTATAATTATTATTTCGGTATTTTGTTCTTGTATAAAACATTGTACCATGGTTAAGTGGTAAATAAAGCTCTTTCAGCCTTAAACTTCGCCATGTAAAAGAATCCAATAAACTAAACTAAACTAAACATATTTCTTTGTGATCTTCATTTTGTTGCCAGTGTGATTCAATCTGTAAAGTTTCGTTTCTGTATTACACATCATTACAATTTGTTTCTCTAGGTTCTTCTAACTGCAGAAAAAAAAATGTTTCTATATCTTCTTTATATGTCAAACTAGAAACTAAATCTTCTTTCCAATGTTATATTTCGTACCAAACAACATTTTCAAACCAAATCCTGCTTTTTTATTCTACCGTACCAAACAAATTAGTTTATCTTCTCTTTCCATAGAAATTCAACTTTGATTGTTTGGTAATATAGTAACACAATTATGTTGATGATTCATTTATATAATGGATAGATTTATGCAAATTTAAAGGTAATAAAGTAAAGCGATTGATAATATATATATTAATCAGCCCATCATGTACGTAATAAAACGTATGCCCATTTTCCAGATCTCATTTCTATAGAAACCTGTATGACTTTGAGTGAAACGACTAGAAAAACAAACTGCTATAATTACGTATACAGTTTATAAACTGTTGCCCAACTGACCATATCCAAATTTCTTGTAATTTTACACAGATAGTGACAGAGTTATGTATACCTCGATTTAGGAGATAATAAGTGAAGATTGAAAGTTACCTTTGTGTCAACCACTTGGAACAATACGAGAGATGTGCTGCTTTTCTTTGGCTAAAGGAGTTAAAAGCTTAGAATTTGACCAACCAAGATGTTTTTGCTGAATTCAATATATTGTGTCTGTTGTCACTGAAATATTCGTTGCTTAAACTGACAGTAGGTACGCTAAAAAGCTTTTTGTATTTAGATGTCAGGTTAGCCTTTAATTATCAGCAGCAATGCCGAAAGCAATACTAGAAATTTTCACGCCACAAGGGTTCGTGCTAGTTAAGGCATGCATATTTTAAAATTATCATAAAGATTGGGATTTCCTTAGAATAAAAAATCTCCACTACTTCCTTATTTTAAATTGTACATACTTTACAAAACAAATTTTATTCATCTGGAATTTTTCTTTCACTTTTATGCCCCACCTAAATGTATCCAAACGGATAAAGGTTGGATTACTACCTTTTATTATCTTTGCGTATTCGTTTGCCACACTTCAGTAACAGTAATTTCTGTGAGCTTAGAATATAACGTGATCACCTTTGGTCATACAGTGCAAAAAGTTGAGTTATACTTAATCTAAGTATGCTTGACTACAAATCGAATATGCAGCAATAAGAACTAATCTTATTGAAGGGTGGTATCCACAATCTAGCCTTCATTCGGACTTAACTTTCGTACACAAGTACTGTTTTAACATCTATGTGTTATCAGTGCAATACTCGGAGCATATACACCACAAATCTCTTGAAAACTAGCAATAACAATGCACGATTATTATACTACCATCTTACAAGAAGACCTTTCCATCTTCACCTTCAACTATATCAGAACCACTGAATCTCATCTAGGAATTCTTTATATACGTACAACTTCCGTAAATATTGGCATTGTTGAGATCCAAGGTCTATACCAAAACCTAATATCAGGTTTGCGTAATCAATTACAGAATTTAGTCAAGACTCCATATGAAAATCCAAAGATATCTGGTAGTCAACTCTGTTAAACTAATTAAACTTATTAATCACTTTCTGCCCACAGGACACTTTCAACACTTTTAGAAGATGGCGACAAAATTGCTCATATGTAACAACATTGGTCATGAAGTTCCATTATATAAATTTAACTCGGTTAAAATTATCATATGCATACGTAAAACGTATGTAGGTGCTAGAATGATGATGTATGATGAATCGTTTGGCCATTTTTTTAAATTTTAGTCGTAAGGGGAAAATTAGCGACTTACCACCTGCCAACCTCAGTAGTCACGCGATCTGAGGTTTCAGACCAGCGTCTCCAAGGTTCTAGATTCGAATCCCTGCTGGGACATGGACGTTTGTGAATTTTAAAATTTAACAGTTAATGGTATCGTTAACGGCCAAAGTCTATAGTTACCAAAACAGCCATCAAAAAATAGATTGAGAGATGAAATATTATTTTATTGATTACGTAATACGACTGAAATTGTATACCACTATTGCATCGCCGAAATTTTAGGCCAACGCTTCAAATACGAGTATATCCACAATATTATTTATATTCTACGTAACAATGGTTAAGTGAGCAGTGCCGAAAACACTTTATACCATATCAAGCATATGTGGTTGAGTTAGAACCCAAAATATACCATTAGATTGAACAATGCGGCCAATATATTTTTGCCTACCTAAGCTTTCTTCTTACTCGAGTCCAACAGCGGGTACTCAACATCGATATAAAAGCTAAACGTTCGACATACAACTAAATGGTCGTGGGCTAAACTGGTCACGTGGTGGCTACTGTTGCTAATGAAGCTAAGCTAACCCGGGTAAATCAGTATATTTTATTTAACATGAATATTGGATAATTAAAAAAGGAAGTTATGACTGAAAAGACGTTTTGTACACGGCAGAAAAATTGTCTACACGACAACTAAGAGGAAGGAAATAGTACTTGAGCGGCGGTCATTGTTCAAGAGCAGTTAGTATCTGGTCAATTAAGTCATCCTCTTTGAAATTGGTTTTAAAGCTATCAGTAGGTCTGTAATTAAAATGTCGATATGGCACAACGTAATGTCAACTCAGTTAGAGTATCTTAATTATCCATGCCGTTGACTCGGTTTCCAAATTATTGTATATATGTTAAAGTAAAATATATTAAACTCAAACTGTCCTTATTATTAACATTAACCAATAAAAACAGTTTGGCTTCCATAATTCAAAGTGGTCAGTTTTTGAATTCATTTATTTGTATCGATGTCATATAAACACAGTTCCTTCCAGGTGCGATTGTACTTCCAAACGAAATAGGACTGTTGACAGTAGCTCAAAAATGTTTTAACCATTTTATTTAATCTATATGCTACAGACCCTGAGAGACACACTAAGAATGTTGCTGACCATGAGAGACAAGAAAAAACAACTAATTCGTCAATGAAGAAAATTGTTCGACTAGGATACAAAAAATAGTTAATAAAATTGTTAAAAATGAGGTACATCCGGTTTAGTACATAATTTTGAATTGTATTATTCGAGGGATTACTCGCTAGGCATTCTTAACGGTTCCACATACATTATTCATATCTTAGCAAGCATGAACCCGTGTGGCTTGGAAGTTTCTAGTATTTCTTCTGGCACTGCTGCTGACAACTAGAGGCTAAATTGTCATCTAACTGAAAATCATTCGTCTTGAAGAAATTGCAATATCGATCATTGACAAAATTCTTCACGATAATTCATTTGCTGTTTTTACCATATCTACTGCCAGTTTAAGCAACGAATAGTCCACTGACAAACAACACAATATACTGAACTCACAAGTAAACACTATATTAAGCGAACACTCAAATCTAGAAGAGATATACATATTTAAAATCAGCATAAAAAACTGAGTTTGTGTGTGAAATATTAGGAGCTATTGGCCAGTGGTTGAAGAGAAATTGATGATGCGATAGTCAGATTCTTGTCTGTGGTGATTAATATACAAGTGTTGAAATACCATTATATTTTTTAATTGCTGAAGGAAATGGAAATCAACTACATAGTAATGGGTACTGGGTGGAAGGCAGTGTGGAGGGTATATTCTTCATGACGTCCTCCACATTGAATCTCGATTGATTTTCTTAAATGGGAAGCTGGTCATGTAATATGTCATTATGGGCTAGAATTTTACGAGAAATACATTTCTGAAGTCAGTTCTTCTGTAAATGTAATAATGTGATAGATAAGAGTATGTGACGCTAGCTTGTGGTAATGATACAATAGCTTGGAAACACCTATTTTGTCTTGAAATAACGACGGAAATGAAACCCAAATGAGTACAAATCCATATCGATATATACTCATCCGTCGTTATTTCGAGACAAAAAAGAGCTGTTTCCAGGCTATTGCATCATTACCACAAGCTAGCGTCACATACGTTTACACTTTTATACGAGAGATCTGAGTGTCCAATTGAAATAGTGTTACTAGTCAGGAAAAATACATCCTGGCACAAATTCTAGGCTTTTAGGCCATAACTCCTTTAATCAAGGAAAGGTAGCACATCTCTCGTATTGTTCCTAGAGGATGAGACAAAGGTAACTTTCAATCTGATAGTAAGAGCGTAGTAAGTCACGACATGTTGCATGACACAGGTAGACAGTCAACAGGCCTACTACATTTAAAACTACGCATAGTGCATCTTACAGCGTTGCATGCTCAACATAAAAGACACAACATGTGTACCGAACATGTGTACAACACTTCCGGCTACATTTGTTGTTAGATCGTATTGGGATAGTAAATAGCCACGAAATGATATCGTCACAGGAAGTGAGTGAACATAGTACTCTTCTCTCTCATTAATGTGTAGAGTGTAATGAATGTGTGACACTTTTTAGAAAACCACTTGAAATATTTGGTCTTTCAATCGCTTCCTTGACATTAAATGTCCATAAATCATGTATAAAATGCATAACGCTCTAAATGCATAGGCTAGTGGGCTAGCTGCCAGCAAAAGCTTTTAAAAGGGTCTTTCTCGTTTCTTTAGGTAGTTGAGAACATGACTGACAGATATCAGTTCTACAATGTATTACTTTCGTGGACTTCGGGAGGTCCTGGGTTTGATCCCAGCGACCGACCATCCTGACTGAAGTTTTCCAGAGTTTTTCCTCAGTCACAATTAGGCAAATGCCGGGATGGCACCTTCAGCATAGGCCCTGGCCGACACCTTCCCGAATCCTTTCCCTTTCCTATCCCAACCTGAGCTGTAGATGCCTAAAGACCAAAAATAAAGTTCAAAAGTATTTCCGTGGTTATTTCCTTTGCCACGGTTAGCGAGCCTGCAAGTGTATCGTGTTTAGGGAAGATTCATGCAGCATGAGAGTACCACTTGTATGTTACCTTTTTAAATTATAGCAAGCATGTAGATTCACCCACTATTCCACGCAGCATGCCACAACCCTTGCTGCGGTGTAAAAGCTAATGTATGTGGATACCTTAAAAATCTAGTTTCACATAGAGATCAGGGACTTCGAAATTTTAATTATATATGGCGGGTAAATGCAATTTTTTAAGGAGCCCAAGACAATATTTAAGGTTTAGTGTTCGTCTTTCATGCAGATAATTTTCGCATCAAGTATGGATTTTAATGTTGTAGAAACCGTATGATAAAATCACTGAATTCTAGAATCTGAATCGTAACAAAAGCTATTAAAAGACCTCCGTGAGACTCGATTCCAACAACCAAAAGGCAACGTAGAATCGTTTCTACTTTGTTTGTGCCAGAGTATGACTTAAAAAGTTTCGTTTCTGCACAATACGGCACAAAATTATGCTACACTCCTTTGTGGAGGACACCTTCATATTCAAATTTTCAAAATAAATTTCGAAACGCAATTAGTGACATTTTTGGAAGGGATTGTGCCATAAAAAGTTTCGTTTTGTGCTGAAATGTATCACAAAATTACGCGACACTCAATTGAGAAGTTAAAGGTTTCATCCTTGAAGTCGCAAATTATCAATTTGGAAACTGAGTTTAACTCAACTGTTTGTGAGACACTTTTATCGAATTGTGTCATAAAACGTTAAGTATGTGCTCAATCCGTTGAAAAAAAACACGTGTTATATTAAGTTTCTTTGGGATAGCTTCAACTTCCAAATATCAAAATAAAAGAATTTAAAAATAAACACAATTAGTTTCCATCATTGGTGCCGGAATACACCACAAAACTTTACGTTTGAGCTAAATTCGTCGCAAAACATTTAAACATGCAATCTTCCGGAGCCGGTTGCAGGCTCAAAAGTTTTGAAACTTATTGGGATCCATCATTTTTGCATTACTCTGCCGGACTGTGTTATGAATAGTTTTACTTCTGTTCAAATTTGTCGCAAAAATACGCGAAATTGATTTTTTCGTTAGCTATCATCCTATTAAAATTCACAGAAATTGGCATTTTGAAGGTAATTTAGTTGTAAAATTGTATATCATTGCTTGATAGTCCTCACACAGTAGGAATATAAGTAGTAAAGCATCCACAGTTCCTTTTTACCCAGAAATTCATATATTCAGCCTTCACGCAGAACAGAGCCAAGATGTCCCTAATAATAATCAAGGACTTGGTCTGCCATTGGCCCCTGCGACACTTAGCAATAGATTGAAAACTCCTAAGAGTGTTTCACCCCTGAAACACTTGTAAGCATCGAATGAAAAAGATAGGGTAAGATTTAAAACATCGCTTAATCAAAGATTTGAAAGTATTTTAGATTGCTATCTTTTTATTTTTAGTAACCATAGTGAAGCCGTAGCTATTACCCATTTAAAGGGTTACGCCCTTTTATTGGGAACCGGTGTAAAGGGAATATTTAGTTTGGTTATGGAGTTGGTCTTTAAGATGGCGAAGAAACTTTACAATTATGTATTTATCAGTTAGTGGAACATTACGATTTTGCGTCGTAACTACATATAAGGGTAGGTTTTACGGGATCATGAAATGAAATGATGACGTACGAACACGTCACAATTCACAAACACGTTAAGGAAAGACTGATGCATGTTTTCTTCTGTCCCCGGGGCGACTCTGGCTAATGAGAGACGTGGTGAGACCTATACGCTCCAGATGGTTTACTGTACAGTTGATGGTATAATGTGTTCAGGTGGGACGAAGCCGTAAGGCGTGGTACGTCACACAGTGCAACCGATTCCAAAAAATCTGGCCAAAATGTCAAAAACACTAGTGAATGATCTCAAAATCTGTACTAGGTTTTTTTTGGAGTCACTGATTACAAATCTGAAGTCGGAGTTGCAAAACGTAACCCCCTTCATCCTCTGTTGACAACCCCTATTCGTGAAACAGCCTGTATATCGTGTTACAATCAAGATGAATATCATATTCATGGTTTTTTTGGACAGTGATTACGAATTTGAAATCAGAGTTGCAAAATTGAACCATCTAAACAACATTTAAACATTTTAGCCTATACTTAAATGATAATTGTTTTAATTAAATATTATGATGTTGTTTGTTTTAATAAATGATTCCTGATTGGATTTTGGGATGCCATTTTGACTCCAAGATGGCGAATTTTCAATATATTTACCTGAACTTGTCATACACTTTTATGACAAATTTTGTTTCTCTAGCTGAAACGGTGTGGAAAATGAGTTTTGGGTCCACCATTTTGGATCTAACATGGCGTCTTTCGAAACCTTTTGTAATATTTTCTTAACCTAGTAGTGATCATGTATGTTCATATCTAATTTGGTGTTTCTAGCTCCAGCGGTTTAGGCTCTGCACTCTATACAACAATAGGTTTGGCGGTCATTTTGGATCCAATTGGCGACTTTTTCAACATGTTGTAATATTTTTCTAAACTACTCGTGATAATACACCTTTGTATCAAATTTCGTAGCTCAAGCTCAAAAGGCGTGCAAAATGAATTTTTGGGTCCGCCATTTTGAAAAGATTGAATAACAAACAGGGGCAACTTCGGGCAGGTTTTTTCCTTTTATATTGACGAACATACATTTGAGTCTAACTTGCAATAAGTCTGGCAGCGGATCAACATAACATTTTATCGTAACATATCGTATTTTAACGCTTTCAATAAATAAAAATCAATAACAATTATTGTTTCAATAATAATTTATATTTGACAAATTATGATTGATTTTGTAACACTTTTTTATATATTCTACGTACTTTCAGACGTTGATTCCATTTTATTTGATTATGATCTGATTCAATCTTTTTATACAACTTTGAACACGAGCGTTTTTCACTGTCTCAGTAACACAATCGATGCCAATCGAACAAAGGTAGCTTTACGACTCCTATTCCGGGACAGGTAAAAGGAAATAAACACTTTCATAAGTAGTTTCTGACCATTACAGATGTACTGTAACCAACTCAACAAGAAAAAAAATCCCTAACTAGTTACTTTTGTTTTCGACTTTTTGTCCAGCTTTTTTGACATCGGCCGCACTGTTCGTCAGGATGGTTGCGATTGAGAGTATGAAGGGCAAAAGAACAAAGAGTGTGGATCATCAAGTTGGGTTGATGACTATCGTATTTAGCGTCTTGTTGCATAGTATCTAACACTAGTGGATGATAAGTTGCATAACTGTTGGTGAAGCAGCGGGTGTGAAGTTTTTTTTTTTAGATGAAAGGGAATATGAGGAAATTCAATTCGTGTATATAGGTTGGCGGTGGAGCTTGGAAGTTTTATTCTGTATGCCATTTGAAGAGCGTGGCGTTCAATAATTTTTAGTTTTCTATAGAAAGATAGAGGTGCGGAAATACATGGGTTGTGCCCATATGTTAATACTGGGCGAAGGAAAACTTTGCACGTATTTAGGACGATTTTTGGTGCTAATCGTCAGTTGTCCCAGTTAATTGCTTCAGTATATTCAGACAGTTGTAGACTTTCGTAATCATGTACTTCAGGTGCGATGTCCAGGTGAGATGAAAATCATATGTTAGCCCTAAGTATTTACCTTTATGGGATGGTAGGATTGGAGTGTCCTATACCTGAAGTTGAAGGCGTACTGGGTTGCGTCGAACTCGTGATCTTTGTTTCGAGGGCACGAAGACTATTGCTTTCGTTTTGTCAACGTTTATTTTCAATTGTCATGTAGAGTACTAGTTACTGAAAGCGTCAAATCGCAATTTGTCTGGTTCTGGTTATCTGTTGGATGGTTTTGTCGGTTGCTAAAAATGCTGTGTCACCGTCGTACTGATAAATACCTTCACAAATGGAGCAAAAGCAATTGAAACTAATTTGGTTCTCTTCTTCAGTTTCGAGATTCATTCTGTTACAGAAGTATACAGAATGTCACATATATTCTTCTTGTGACGAATTAAGTAGAAACAAAACTTGTTATGGCATAATTTGGCAAAAATAATTGACAACAAATATAATTTGAAATTTATGTTTTTCTGTGAACTTGAGCGTGAAGCTGTCCCCCCACCGCCCCAAAAAATGAGTGTCGCTTTTTCCTGCGACGAATTAAGCATAAACCAAAATTTTTATAGCGAGGGGAAATGATTGACAGCAATCGAGTTTGAAAATTGTTATGCTTTACGATTTCAAACGAGATGCTACTGTTGAAGGAAATTAAATATCGCATATTTTTCTGCAAAATTGAGCACAAAATGAAACTTTTGTGGCACAATCCGGAAAAATCGAAGTACAAATCATTGGCACTAATTTCTACTCGAAATTGATATTTTCTGCAAAGTTGAGCGTGAAGGAATCGAATGTTGCATACTTTTGCGTCGAATTAAGTATAAACGATACTTTAGTAGCACAATCCAGTACAAATGATCGAAATTTCAAAATTGACCTGTTTAAAATTAATTTTGAGCGTGTAGTTTGCCACCAAATAAATTGAAAATCAAATATAGCTCAAAAGAAAGTTTTATCGTACAATCAGGAACAAACGAATGGCACGAATGATATTATAGTTGTTTTTCATTCTTTGATGGTGGAAGAAACTTTACAGCTAGCTCTAAAATAAAGTCAGATTTGTAATAATCAGGATGGAAGGAATTAAGAACAAACTCGTCATGTTCATGACATCAAGGACGTTCTTCTTTACATTACACTGTTTACTGATCAAAGAAAGTTTTAGGTTTCGTCTTCTAGTTTTTGCATCATTGATTATTTAGATATGAATACGGGTAATGACGTAATAAGCTGCGTATTGACAGTTTATTATATTAAAAAAATACAATTATCATTGGAACAATACTTTTTGGTTTATACCAAAATCACTGTTGGTACTATTCGGAAGTTCATGTTTGAGAAAGTCATTACAAAATAAACTTCATCGAGAGGAATTCCATATACCAGGGCTATTCAGGAAAGAAGGGAGTGAATATAGTGTGAAATGGTTTGAGAGAGGAAATACTATTCACGTTAATAATGGATGTGGTTGGACCATTGTGGAAAATATGCAGTGGGAACGCTGTATGCACCTGGCAACAGTGAGCAATTTAGGTAGTAGTAGACGATTTTTTTGCCTCAAGGTTGTTGTCTTGCTCAAGATGGAGTCGATACAAGAAGAACAGTGCGCGACTTTGAAACAAATTGTTTCAACAGGATTATCGAGACGATACTCTATCCCGATAATAGACATTGTCGAAGCACGACATATATAGGATCTCCGGTCTCTGCAGCTAGAACAGTAAAGCAGGTAACGATCAACACAGCTGTTTCCATTGTTCGTGAGGATCGCTGGGTAAGTGTTGACGTGACAGCTCATTCACCGTTCACGAGCACGTGCATGGGACACGTGTCCCTGTAAAGTAGGTGATGAGGAAGCAATAGATTTGAGCAAAAATAGGTGATAGTGGACTGACTGAAGAACAAATTGACGCATACATAAAGTCCATCATCACTAGTAATGAAAGTTGACTGCGTGACTACGATGTAGAAGGTAAACAGATAGTTACCATGTGGAAATTTTCCGGTTCGTCAAAGAAGTCTTTGTCGACACAAAAAGTAAAGGTAATGTCGTTCTTTGATTCCAAAGGAATGATTTACCAACACGAAGTGTCATCAGATATTACTTTAGGTTAATGAGTAGTATTACGTGACATTGAAAGAGTCCGATCGACCACATCCTTCAACAAGGCTCTCTCTTTTGTCAATAACTGATTTCAGTGCAACCTTTGGCGTGGTTTGCCTGAGTTTTTTCAAGAATGAGGGTGATCCAATGCCAAGTAGGAATCCTTGTTGAAATGCTAAATGATGAGAGCAGAGAAACCAGTCATATTAAAATAATCGACGGTGAAACAAAATGGTAGGAAAACTGAGTTGTAAACACTATTAACGTCTTATTTGCCATGAACTTGACAAGTTAATGAAATAAAACAGCAAACTCAACATACTTTTTTTCTTAAATACATGTAATCATTTTTAATTTAATAATTTTTCTTACAAGTGCTGTGTGCTAACAGACATGGCAGTGTATTAATTTCATTTTTTTTTCTTGGTCATATGATATGTAATATCACATGACCTTTATATAATGATGTCTATTCATTTACAATTTTCTTAAAAATCTTCTTCTTTTTTTTTGTTTTAGGAAAATCCCGGGGGTAAAGGGAAGATAAGAGATATAGGATGGGATACAATTGTTTCTTTTTAAAACCTTCATTCATTTTTTGTTTGTTTGTTTTGTCTTTGGCAGTTCTTTTTGTTTAACTAACTGAGCACTTCTTATAATTTTCTCCTTGCACTTCAAAATTATTCTTCTCTTCCACTTCAAACTATTTCACATAACACAATATATCACTTATAGTTGGGATTATATGAACTTAAAAGTCTCTAATAAATTAAGCAAATTTCAAGTTATAAATCGAGTAACTGTACATGAAAACTTATTTATACGTACAAAAAGTCAATGATTTATTTCTACTGGTAAATAAAACAGAGTATGTATTTCATATCTTCACATTGAAATATTATAAATGTAGGTTACCTTTGTTCAATAATCTTGTGAATTATTAATATTTTTCATTTTAATTGAATTAGTGAAGGGAATCTGAAATATGTCAATAAAATACACACTTTATGTAGACTAGATTGCAATATTTAATAAAAATATTTCTTTATTGTACACTACTGCCGAAGACAGAGCGTAACCCTCTGTCGAGTATTAAGCCTTTCTGAGAACACTTTGTAAAACATCACTTAGAAATAACGTACTAAATTTCTCACATAACACAGGATATTCAAGGGATATCCTGTTTAGAACCGCAATTTATGTGCAACGTCCCAGAAAATGTTAAACTAAATAACGTTGAAAATTCCAAAATATGACTAAAATATTCTGCTAAAATCCCAAAGGATAAAATAGCCCGAAATATTTGTAGAATATACTTGCAATATCTGAAGAAACATTCTCACCATACGCTCATCTTTGACATTCAGAAATTCCTGAAATGTTCTATAAACGCACCAAGAATATTCTAGGACATCCGAAGAATATTGTAATATCACTCTTTTTAATATATCTAGGATATTCCAGGAATATCCTTGTGCTGTATCGGTTAACAATAAAAAAATGAACTTTGTTATACATGTTTAATCATTCTAAAATGCATCATTAAAAAAAACTCTGATTCTGTAAGTAATCTTAAAGAAAGCTTGATTTCAGGTTTGTCGACTTTCCAAATCAATTTAATTTTACTGTAACAAATTTATTAAGCCTCCGCAGCTAAAATTCATTCAGTACAACAAATCTATTATAAAGATTAGGTATAATCAAATAAATTGTAAGTAAATTTACAATAATAATAATTTATCATAATAATTGTTAAACAGCCTTCTCAGATAAGGATATTCCGTGTTCAAACACTGTTAAACGACAATGAACTTACATTATATTCAAAGCATAAATAATGAAGAAAACTTAGTTGCACAAATAATTTAAAGAATCTAGATGCATCAATAGATACTCTAAGAAATATTGTATTAGAAACTTCAGTACAAAAGTGACACTTTGGGATATATTTACTAGGTGCGTTAGTAAAGGAGAGAGGTATAGACCATATCCTGGCCTTAATTCAACATCCGAACGACAGATTTCGACATTCGCCTGGTGTGAATGAGGAAGGTAAGACCTGTGCGGGCGCCACCTTACTTGTTCCAGTCATTAAACGACTACTTTGACGTGGTACTTCTCAAGTACAGGATATGGTTACAACTCAGGAATCTTGCATACCTGTTCAGGTCCTTCTTTTGACTTTTAATTTATATGAATGGACTATCTTTAAGAAATGACGGCGCATATCTTCGTTACCATGAGTACTGCCACAAATTTGTCGGTACATGCAACCAGGCCTCTATCTGGATAAGAACTCATAGATATCAGATAAGAACTCAAGATCACAAATGACCTTGAAATGTTTCACAATTGTTAAAACCTTTGGTCACGAACCTAAACTCACCATCGATGGTGGAGAGAGTCCTATTTAATGACTGGTTCCCATAACAATAGAAGGAATTGACGTAGGTCCCATTGTTGTGTCCACAGCGAGCTTATGAGCTTTAAGCTTATGACTTAGATTTGTTTTAAAATTAGATCCTGACTTTAATTGACCCTGTTGTTATCCAACGTATTAAACTTTCAGTGAACAGCTGTTACGTGGTAATTCTAGTTGCTATATAAACAACGTCTCTGAGGTTTTCATTCGTGCTCATGGTTTGTTTCCTTACACTTAAAGAACTATTACTGATTCTCATTATCTGAGAAAATGCTTCCTTATGTCAATTTAGATGGAAATTGCATGGCGCATAAAGCAGAAATTGTTTCACAATCTTTCCATACCTGTTTCTCAGGACTTGCGACTCTTTGATTGCTGAAAATAAATCTGTTTCCAAGTTTTGGATTCATTCATCTATCAAACCTTACAAGGGACATCACCCAAGTGTTCGGCTCCGATTTGAATATAATTCTATTTTCTGATATGCATTATGTCTGATGACAGAAATTGTTGCCAAGGTGCATGTTGTTTAAAGTTATTAAATATTGAAGAGCTGTGATGTGTTTATTTACGGGGTAAGGCAAAAGACCCTTAACACCCCTTGTTAACTGCGTGTGAATGATAAAAAGTAAAGAACAGTCATGTGGGTACATATTAGGCCTAGGAGGAAGTCGTATGGTAGGTGTGACCTTGTGGGAAGCCATCTTCAAATCCGCCATCTTGAATCAAACTCAATTTTCGAAAATGAAAACCATAGCATGTGACTTCTCATTGTAACAGCAAATTTTCTCACAAATCCAATGGTATGCTTATTTTTGCTCTATAGTTAACCAGTACGATGTTACGCTCATGTTTTCTACATATATTGATTTTGCGATTTATTGTCAGTGCATGGATAGTGTTTGGATGAGCTTTCGCCACTCTTTCCGAAGTTTTAAGAGTGGCGATGTAGTTATTTATATTAAACCACAAAACATGAAACGCCTATAGGCGTATGACACGTGAACAAACAAAAATGAAATTGTAACCAATTCTCGTTAGATGAACAGAAAATTATCAGGAAATATAGCGGACAATGTTACGCAAACGTCAAAAAAATACAAGTTCGAAGGAACAGCACCAGTCAATAGAAAATAGCAAAGAGACATTCCCAACACGCTTACAAATATGAACCTCCTTTATTTCGACAATAAAAACAAATGGCAAATAGTTTTTCTGATTGGAGAAAACAATTGTCATAGAAAATAAATAAATAAACAAGAACGAAATATGAAAGAAAGCAAAAGACGATTAAGGTAGACAACAATGATAGTTCTTCTTCTTCCTTTTTGAAATTAATGTTAATTTGCTTTCTCATCGCGTCTACTATCTATTACAAGTGACGTTTTTGTTATCGCGTGACTGCAAGGTAATAGTTGTTATTTCGTTGCAATGATTCAATAACTGTAAGGTAAGAGTTGATGTTTTGTTGTAGGATGATTCAATAAACGAGTTGTGAAAGGGCAGATGTGTGTGTGTCTGTTAGTTTTCGTTTGCATGTGGATGGGGGTATCGGTACATTACAAGCACAAGTGAACGTTTCTCGTATTGTTTACGTGAATACAACTTCCATGCTGTGTTAATAATATGTTACTTTTGCTTTAATCAAGTTTGAATTTGCCATAGTTAAAAAATTGCAAACATTAACCACTTTAATGTTGTTAAAATGCTCTACGAGGAGTTCAAAAACACGGCTCATGAGACACCAATCAATGCTCACGAGATTGAATTAAAGTCTCAACTGGTGCAAATTATTGACGAGTGCGTATCTTCAAGTACATTGTGCATTGAGATGACTACAGATTTGGATTTCAACGAAATGGAGCCTGAACCTGAAGACGCGGACCACTTTGTTACGATAGTAGCAATGATTTACAAACAGAGGACGAAGCAGCATCGAGTTGCAGCCGAATCGAGTTCAATAAGCAGCATCCTATTGAAGTCCCCGAAGAAACGTACGCAAAAAAAAATATCTTTAGCAACCAAAACGAAAATTGTTGAATATTTTGAAAGTGGGAAAAAGGGCCGTTTACATTCAGGAACTGTTTCAAAGCGTTATCGCGCTGTCACTAGTGAACAACAATTAAGACGATTTAAAAATGAAGTTACGGAGGCTGGAAATCGATTTGACAAACTAAAAGAGATCGATCAACATATCTTTAATGAGTTTGTTAAAGCAAAATCTAACGAACTAATTGTACATGATTCTGATTTAAAGCGAATGGCACTTTTGAAGCAAACAGAAGTCAATGTAAAAAACTTTACCTCAGATGAACATTAGATATTAAACAACGGAAGCAATCGCCAAATCAAAATCATCCACAACTAATTCATATACAATTATGTCCACTATTTCAGCTGCTGGGCAACTAATGAGTCCGCTTTACATCGTGTTACCGGAAACCGGAGGAAACTCTGGTCCAAGAGTTTTGGAATCATTATTTACAACTGACAACTGACTATATATTGCAGCTTCAAACAGTGGAAAAATGGGAAAATAGCATTTCTTAGAGTGGTTTGAAAAGGTTTACTTTCCTATTGTGTCAGAGGATTCTGTACTTTTAGTAGAATTTTTTACCACTTATAAAGATGAGGCCGCAATGACAGCAACAAAACCGTCCAATTACAATGTCAGAATCTTACGTATCCCTCCGAAGACGACAGGTTTTATCCAACCTGCGGACGTTTATTTCTTCAGAATGTGGAACAGCTTTGTTCGAAAATTTAATGATCGAGTCTTGCTCGATAACCGGGATATCAATCTTCATCAAAGAAACAATGACTTAAAAATCCAATTACTTGTTCATAACCAATTCTCCTCTCCAAGATTCACAACATCATCGCTTATTCTTTGTTTAAATCCGGATACATTGAAGATTGGCCTCCAAATTTCCAAAACCCTGTCGAATTTTGCTTCTTGTGTTCTTCGCCAACTATTTTCCTATTATGTTCATGGTGCAAAAAGTATCTTTGTTTTCAACATTTTTCCTTGATTATCACTATTGTACAAGTTACTCCAAATAGATCGTTTTACATGAAATGTGAATGAATTTGTAAAGCGTGTTGGGAATGCCTCTATTATGCCTCTTTGCTATTTTCTATTGATTGATGCTGTTCCTTTGAACTTGTATGTTTTTGTCGTTTGGTAACGTTGTCCGCTATATTTCCTGATAATTGTGTGTTAATCTAACGAGAATCGGTTACAATTTCATTCTTGTTTGTTCACGTGTCATAGGCCTATAGGCGTTTCATGTTTTGTGGTTTGAGATAAATAACTACATCGCAACTCTTAAAACTTCAGAAAGACTGGCGGAAGCTCATCCCAACACTATCCATGCACTGACAATAAATCGCAAAATCAATATATGTAGAAAACATGAGCCTAGCATCGTACTGGTTAACTATAGAGCAAAAATAAACATACTATTGGATTTGTGGGAAAATTTGTTGTAACAATGAGAAGTCCCATGGTATGGTTTTCATTTTCGAAAATTGAGTCTGATTCAAGATGGCAGATGTCAAGTTTGCTTCCGTCAAGGTCACATCAACCATACGACTTCCCCCTAGGCCTAATATGTACCCACATGATTGTTATTCACACGCAGTTTACAAGGGGTGTTAAGGATCTTTTGCCTTACACTGAAAATAAATACATCACAACTCTTCAATATTCATTAACATTAAACAACATGCACCATGGCAACGATATCTTTGGAATAGATTGACTTCTTTGAGTAAGGTTATCTGTAACTTAGAAGAAATAGCACACAAATTTGTCCATTAATTCTGAAGTAATTAGCAAAGATATTCTACCACAGAGAATTGATATTTGACGACAATTGTACGATCCAAGTATGACTGTGAAACCAGAGAAAGTGACCAAAAGAATAAAATAATGAATGACCGTGTTGATAGCAGACTGACCTAAGCTTTAAAACGTCTTCTTTCGAGAAAGATCAGTTCAGTTCAAGCTCCAGCCAACCATAAGATTCATCTTTGCCACGACCCTCGGTAAGAACTTTTAGATGAAAGGAAAGAAAAAACGTAGCAGCCACGGACTTTCCTAAGATCTGTCCGGTCCTTCGCCTGATGAAATCAAAAGAAAATCTAAAATACTCGGTTCGTTTGGCCTTTCACGAAACTCATGTCTACGTAACGAGCGACCGTAGGTCAGATACTAAAGCGATTGCTTCGGATAGAGAGCACTTGGAACCATACCAGCGACGACCATTCTGACGGAGATTTTCCAGCGTATTTTCTGTCACATCAGACATATTGTATCCTCAACTTAGGCCTTCCTAGATCCTTTCTCCTACCGTATTACGGCCTGAGTCATAGATGCCTAAAGGCTAGAAATAAATTCAATTAAACTCAATCTTTATGCGTTCCTAGTGCTAAGCTAGCCTATTACTTTCTAAATTAAAGCTATTTTTGAAATGTAAAAGCATGGGATCCATTAAAAGTTACCACACATGAAATAAACTTTTATAACGTCCAGAAAATTTTCTTAATTAATCTTCATCTCATTACAATATGGGACGCTATTAACTTTGTGATATCTGTTTCTCTCTGTAAAGTACACTAGAATTTACACGCTGATAAACAGAGACAAAAACAACAGAATGAAATTCAGAAGCCATGATTTTTTCCAGCTCTTTTCAAATTAATGGTTCTTCAAATTCTGTTTTCGGTACTTTTGTACTGCATGCACTTTATTACATTGGACACACTACACTTCCATTTTTTCACCATTTTCGTTACCATATGAATGGTTCATTGGACAGAAATTTCGTAGTTTAGAACGTAAATATAATTTGTAATTTGCTTATGATCCAATTAAATATTTAGTAACTGACACTATAAACTTATTACTAAAGTGTAAAATAGTTCACTTCGTTACTCAACCAAACATAAAACTATTTTCTAAAACAAAATAATCTATTATATTTTATTCTTTTTGTTTGGTCATTATCGTATCTTGAAGTATGTTATACGCATTTTACAATACCTAATAATGAAATCAATTCAGCTCATTTCTACGAACTTGTTTTTTTAAAATCTCCTTCTAAGAATAAATCAGGGTTATATATTTGTGTTTATATCCCAAAACGAGAAGATAATAAACGGTGATGTTTCATGACCAAACTGAAAAGAAAACAAACAAAATGTGTAATGAGCATTTCGAATTGTTATAAACATGTATATTTAAATTAATATTAGTAATAAATAAAAGAATTTCGAACTTTTTCCTTGTTATAGTGTTTTTCCATTAAAATTTATAGATGTAACAAATTTAATAGTTTGAGAAAGTTATTCTTAGAAGCGGGTATAGATTTCTAGATCTGAAATAAATATACTCTAATAACGATACCTTTTACACAAAATATATATGAGAGGCAGCTCTCTGCGCCGTTCCCAAGAAAAGGAATGTAATTAAAGTGTAAACAGCACTACTGGTACAAGTAGGAGGAGAACCTACACCGTTTCTCCACCGCGGATTGGAAACCATGAAACTTTAATTCATTGTGAATGGATTAATTAGAAACCTGTCCCGATATCTTATGAAGAACTTAAAAATAAAAAAACGAGATGAAATTGATATTTGAAAATTTTATACCAAAAATATAAATGTGACTCACTTTTGGGTCACATTTATGTTGTGCTATATATAAAAAATAACTTTTTTTTATTTTCAAATATAACCTCTACCGCATTCCTGTTAAGTCCCGCATAAACAAACAAACTTATTACCGTAAATTAACCCACTCTCCATGAACTAAAAGCTCATGTCTTCGAATCGATGGTAGAGAAACGGGATAGGTTCAACTCCACTTACATTAGACATCCTGGCAAAGGTTTAACTAGAATTTTATCTGATTTCTGATATGGTACCTAGAAAATATCCTATCGCCCTTTCTGGAAAGTGCTCTGTGGAAGAAGTCATTCAGATAAATCTCAGTCTCTCCATAAAGACAATTTAACAGCTCATAAATAAATTAATTAATACCAATACTATTGCCAAAATTTATAGGGTCTGCGATTAAGGTTCACTACTTCTCAATTCAACAAATCACACATTTGGTCTCAAAATATACTAAATTCGCATTACATGTCTGAAATTACCTTCCATCTCTAATGAACTTACTGACATTTGCAGTAACAAGCATTCGTCTTTAATTTGAGTTACCTTAAGACAATAAATATTGTTGAAGCATAATTAACAATGTCTAATAATAACATAAAGTATATCCTCTCACGTCCGAAGATATTGATTGACCCATAACAACGAATTATTTTATCAACATACTGAAGAAAAATGAAAACTCTTTCAAACAAAAATGTTAATTAAGCCTTGTTTATAAAGAAAACTAACTAATTAACTCATATAATTAATTTTGTTACTATAAACATAATAATAATAAGAAGAAGAAGAACTATAAACATAATTAATAACATCAGCGAAGTAATATTTGTAATAATAATAAGTGTAAATTTATGAAATATTTAGTTTGGAACTTCCAATGTCATCTATAAAATTATGCTACCATTTCTATCATATTAGGAAAGAAAAGCTTTGTAGATTATATTCTGTTACTTTTCACAAGATATTTGAACAATTATAATATTATTTATTAATCGACTGTCCTGTACTGTTCATGAAACTTCACGATTTTTACACTATATGCGAATCGTAAAAGTAGTGCATTTACCAGAATTCTCAACCTTTTTGGTTTGTCGACAGATCTCAGACCCTGATAAATCATCGTAGTACGACAATTAAGAGAAGGGTTAGAAGTAATGGGTTTTAAACATCGGAATTTCTTAGATTTCACCGCTAGGGTGCACCACTTGCTACTACAGAAGTATTCACTTTCCAGGATCTTTTTCGGGAGAAGTATTTACAGACTGGAATAATACCGGGTTAGTACGCCTGCGCAACACTCTTGCGTCTGATACAGCACGCGAAATGTGTAAATAGAACTCCAAAATTGCTATCATTTGCAAACGTTTGCAACCAGCTATAGTAGCTACATGGCTAAGACGTAGACCAATGGAGTAGCAGACCCGGGGTTCGGAACTCTGCGAGATTGACATTGCTTCTTTCAAAAACACTCTTTTATGCTCATATATTTATTAATATATTTGTGATCAAGGGTAAGGTTAGAAGTCAGGTTCGGTTCTTTTATTTATACGCGATGCAACACTGTTTTCTCTTTCACTTCGTCACAACGCTGACAGATGGCTCTGCAACGGCGTAAGATATTCCATGCTGAGGAAACAGCATCACACTCACTTCACTGCCATCTGTGAGCAACCTGCTCAAGTACGTGATGAACAGTAAAGACACTCTCAAAACATTGTTCGACAGCTGACGTAGTGAGCGTCGGATCGCTCCTGTCCAGACAAGTTTATCTCTTTCTTTCCCCTAGAACAATACTTGTTTGTTACTACTTTATGAATAATTGTTTCCGTTTGCTTCGTTTTCATCAGTTTACAAAATTCACGGAAAGAGATTACGTAAACTTAGATTGGATTTCTTTCGTTATAATAACAGAGTGGATTCGAATGTAAAGTATAATTACAGTTGGCAACTTTGCCTAGAAGAATGCAAAGTATAATTGCAACTGGCAACCCTGCGTCGAATAGGTGGCGCGCAAGTCAGTGTTTGTGAGTGGAAGGTGATTGTATGCCATTTCAGTTGCGATTGATCAGTATCCCGTGCAGATACGCTTTCACTCTGTGAATCTTCTCGATTTCGGGTAAGTTGTAATAACTGTTTGAAGTGTATTACATCAAGAACATTCTAGAAATCATCCTAGAAATATTTCCTCTTGCACTAATAATATATTTTCTGGTCTTGTTTCCTCGAACATGAACCTATTGTGAAATTGTTCTTGTCAGGAACATAACACTGTCGAAATTAATGACGTCGAAATGATAATGACATAATAATTGTTGTACAGCATTACTACGTAGCTTAATTAAGGTCTCCATAACAACATGGTTCATAGTAACCAAAATAACACTATCACTTTACGCTTACAAACAAAACACTGACTTACCAGTCCTGTATTATTGTGCACAAGGTATCCAACTCAAAATACACTAATTATATAATTTTGTCCACCCTGTATAAAGTTATAGCTAGAAATAGAATTATAAATTAATTTAAAAAGAAAAGTTACGTAGTGAGATTTCAGTTTCGTGAAATTCAATTTGCTGTATTATTTTTTTTCAAATATTAATTACATTAAAGGGATATATGTAATTGGTTGTTATATATTTGTTTACTAAAGTATATGAAAAGGTTTTTGAGCTTTTTTTAGACTTCTGTTTCAAGGTGAAGATATGAAATAGAAAAAAAGTAACATTTTCACGCAAAAACAAAAGCAAACAATTCAGATATACTGATATAATAATTGTTACATACATCATAAAGTATGTTTTGATTTACTTCATGTAATGGTAGCAGTAAGAGAATATTAATATAATTAAACCCCTGAGTAAAGAACTGTTATCCGTAAGACTCAAATTGATTTCCAGGTCTTTAATAATATTCCTTTATACTTTTCCTCTTTTTCACAATTCTTTTACCGAATGAAAACAGATAAATTCTTTACAAAGTATACATTACAAAATAATTCAATATTCAAAATAATTCAATAATGAGGCAGGTAATCTAAATAGACAATGTGAGTGTGATCACTATTACCTCGTAGTTATGTAACATCTGTCTGCAATTTCATGCATCACAGTTTGCAGATGGTGATAGATCAGATTGCAGACAGTGACGAACCAGGTGGTAGCCAGATGTTAGATAAATGTGAGTATGTGGTAATCACACTTCATATTATTGGTATGGGTGAACACTCGTTTTCACTGATCGACGTAATTTACCTTTTTAAGCCTTACAAATGAAAATGCCTAATTTTGTTCCCCTCAGTCACATATGAGCGAAACAACATAACAACAAACCGTCAGGCTAGACAACACAAACGGCGATCCACTGTATTACCGAGGTAACCTATTTGAAATGTCTTAAGAAACTAATGATCCGATAAAATCTTCCTTCCGCAAATTAACGTATGAGTGGGTAATCTACATAAAAACGTAGTTAACGACCCGCGCCCAAAGCTTTTAGTTCCACCAAAAGTACACATATATCGAATGGATAAATAAGGGAAACCTACAAAACAGAATCATGTTTATTTCGACCATGTCTAACCCCCCCCCCCCCCGCCCCTCCGCACACAAAAATTGACAAAACCCTTCCCCAAAGAAAGGCTGTACGCACGTAATTTTGTAATCCTCAGAAACAAATTCGTAAGAAGCTTAACGATGAAAATGAAATTCAAAACTGAGCGGCAATAGTTCCTATAGTGCACCATTAGCCTCAAATTAGGGAGGGTTCCTGGGTGTGATAGCAACGGACGACCATCCTGACTGAGTTTTTCTCAGGGTTTTACCTCAGTCACACCAAGCAAAAATTGGTATAATACCTTCAACTTAGGTACTTTCCAACTTCTTCCAGTATGCTTTACCCTATCCCATCCCGGAATGAGACTATAAATATATTGAAATTCATGGTACAGTCAAGGACACTCTCTCATCCTTGGTACAGTCGCGGAAGTAAGTACTGCGGAAGTTGGATAAAAACTAGCATTTTTTTATTTTAATTATATTTATGGGCCGAGATATATGTATGATTAAGCCGTGCCATGTCAGAGAAAGGTATGTGGTAGGCTTAGCCAAAATGGTGCCTATCTAGTCCATAAATATAAATTAAATAGAATCTAAATGCTAGACCATAGACTAAATAATTGCTAGACTCTCACAGTACATACTTCCATGACTGTACTGTATTATAAAGGACCTGGAAACCACTAGTTTTTATTGGAATGCAGAGGGCAAAGTTTGCTCTTACGCATAAGCAGCTCTTAATAATAAATACTTTGTTTTTCATACATAATAATTACCAATTCAAAATTAAATAATTAATAACAACACAAACAACTTAAATAACACTGAATATGTAACCTTTGTACAATCTCTTGTTTGTTCTAAACTAAGATGAGATTTAAATATTAAACACTGAGTCATTAATATCTTATAAGAATTTTAAACTTCAAAGTTTACAAAATATGCGAAATTATCAATTTCTTGTTTAATTTCCTAAAACAACTATTTGTTCTATTTTTAATAAAAGTATCTACAATAAACTTACATCAAAAGAAGCAACATAGTTCTTTACATTTTAGGATGTACAATTAACAACCTCCTTCAGTGAACCTGGCTTATTTTGTACATTAAATATGATTTATATAATATAAATTTAATAATTTTTTATAAATTATTTTTGTGTGTTTACATCCATATATTACAATCTTATAAACAAAAAAAAAAAGATTAAATTTCTTGAATCTCATATGAAAAAGTTATGTATAAGTCTTAGTTATGAAATGAATTATTTTTAACGTTAATTCATAACTAAGAAATCCTCTAAAGTTTTGTTATATTTCAATCCGTTCTATATCTCCCCCACCACTAGAATTGAATCTGAAACTACACGTTTAGAGGATCATTGTTCTAACCATTCTAACAACCAAGGATGCTGTAAAAATGTTAGTGAATTGAACTACGGTTGGAACAAGTAAGTTTGGGTTTCAGTGTGAAGTAACAGTCCCCCCCAAAAATCGATACCAAGTTGAACACTAACAGCATTAGTTTTCCCCTCAGTTTCACGAGACGAATACCGAGATGGTACCTTAAGTAACGCCGTGGACAATACCTTCTATATCCTTTACCTAACGCATCCCAGCCTGAGCCAAAAATGCCGAAAGGACAAAATAAATTCAAAATTCAAAGCACCAGAATTAGAAAACTATTAATTAGATCATGACTGTTTTGCCAACAACGTTAACACATAGTGTGGTATTTGACACCCACTCAGGTGGTGGACAGGAGACTCAGTGGATATAATCGGGTGGGTGTGCAAAGTGCATTAAGTCAACAATCGTCTGAATTGGGTTGTAGTAAATACTGGATAGAGAAAAGTGAGATGAACGCTTGTGTATAATGCGGTAAGTCATAATGTTAATAGTGGAAACTTTGCGAAGAGGTGTATTGTGAGTTATCTTAGATCAAAACAAATGGATGTGCAGAATGCGTTATATTCCCCATGGTGTTGTTGACTTAACGCACTTGGCACACCCACCCGTCAATATACCATGTCAACTGTTACTGCAGCTTTCTTTAATGGAAAATTTCTTAAATTTTGTCTTGATTCAGTTAATTCTTATTTAAAATGGTTTCTCTTCGACCAGCACTGTAAGAATACTGGAATTATATTTCTAAGGCCTTAACAAAATTTCATTGTACATCCAAATTTTAAATTGTGTTATTACGCAGTCATGACGACTAGTGACGTACGTCTAGTTGGACGTCATCCCTCAAGGTTGATTTTTATGAACGTAGCGTGAGTAGCCAATTGAAACACGTGTTTTATTACGTTTCTACGTGTAACACGTGTTTCAATTGGCTATTCACCCAAATCGCAAGCAACGCAAGCTTCCAAGGAAATCAGACCACAGACATGACGGGCTTAGGACAAAAGTTGCCAGGTCATCCCAGAAAAGAAAGTTTAGTATTAATTTATCTGGAGAATGTTTCATGAACCTACTCTTTCCATGCCTGAACTAAATTTTCATTTTGATGTGATGTTTTTTAAGTTATGATGGTATATAAACGGATTCTGGTGGGTACAAATATCTTGTTGTATGCTTCTAAGTCCCGTTCCAGGGTTGGCAACGCGTAGTGAATTGAGAATTTCAGGATTAAACACTACATAGTTACTTAGATATTTGTGATGTATTGAACGAAGATGTATCAGCATTGAACGTAGTTCATTAATTCTACAGTTATGTGGTAATCTTCTACCAGGCGGTTCACCAGATAGCGGATAGGGGAATGACTGCCACATAAGGTTGGTATGGGAAAAATCCCAGGACAAATCAAAATCAAAATTCATGCCTTGCAGTTATTAGTGGGATCTACAAAGGCTAAGAAAAAGTAATCCCGAAAGAAAATCATGTTGAAAGGAAGCAGCGTTATCATTACCATTCTATGGTTGATAATAAATGACATCCGAAAGGCTCAGAGGTGGACAAAAATAGCCTCTTATAGACATTTACCTCTACTGCGATGTGGAAGGCAACGGGAAGGGACCACGTTAGCTTGAAGGCGCAATATATAGCACAATGACTTCTCCCAAGTTAAATTATTCAGAAGGTAAATGATTTACCTTTTTGGATGTGGGGGAAAGGATGATTGGGATAAGCTATTGAGCATTCAAAATTAAGAACATATGATGTTTTTTTTCGGGACGGGAAAGGGGAAGAAGAAGTGGATAGGTCCTCGGAAAGCGTCTAAAAAAGAATGTTGTGAAAATAGACTACACCACTGATCGCTTGTTGATGATAAGGCTGAAGGGAAGAGCCTGGTTACAATACATTGTAACATGCCCACAGCACAACATCCGGAAGTAAAAGTCGTAATAAACTACGAATATCTGGAGGAGTTAATTCAGGGAGAACAGAAAGGCATATCTATCGTACGAATGGCCGATTTTAATGCAGTAGTAGATGTAGGACAATAGGAAAATATAGGCTTAGAAAGAGAAACACAAGACCTGAGATTAGTCGATTTTTAAAACCAACATTCCACATTGATGGGAAAGGTTTAAATATACAAACAAAAGGTTACACCGGAACACGCCCAGCCAACGAAAATTTCAGATCGACTTAGTGCTAATGCATTACAGGGTTATTGACTGCTTGAAAAATGCAGACTCTTCCTGGAACCAATATCCACTCTGACCATAACTTGGTTTTAGCGGAAGTAGACATGAAAAACGTAGGGAGATGAAATACAGGAATGACAAAATTAGCACTGGAGTAGTTTCGAATTCAGGACATGAGAGAAAAGTTTGTAGAAAAGTTTGAACAAAAGTACTCAAATTCGGTAGGAAGAGATTGAAGTACTCATTTAATAGGATTATTTAAGCAATGTTTACTCGATGCAGCAGAAGTAATGCCAGAACAGGACAGAAATAAGGAAAAATGGGTTACAGAAGGAAGGTTCAAGGAAATAAAAGAGACAAGAAAATGGAAACGTATAGATACAGAAGAATATTTAAGTATACAAGAAATTAAATAAAGAACTTAGAAGAAAAAACAGGCAAAGGAACAGAAACATGGATGACAAAGAAATACAATGAAATAAAATACGTGGAAAACATATGAAAATCATATGTACGAGGAGGCAAGAAGTATGCAATTAGAAAGAAATTGAAGAAAATCGCTGTGATTATTCAAGAACAAAAGTGGTGACCCAATTTGTGATGGAAAAGAAATAATGAATAAATTCAATAAATGGATAGATGAACTAGATGAACCATCCCAATGCTCACAGACATTAAGTATAGAAGTCAAAGCGGCAGTATATGTTGATAATAAAGTGTTCAAAATAGTCAGAGAAGAATTTTGAGAAGGTTCTAAGTGATATGAAAAATGGTAAAGCAATGGATGTGGATGGTATTCTGGTGGAATGATGAAAAAGGCAGGTAAGAAATGAAAAAGGGACAATGCTGCGACTCTACATCAGAATTTATGATTCATAAGAATATTCACGCGACATTTTAGAAACAGTAATGATTCAATTAGTAAAGAAGAGAAATGCAAGAAAATGCAAAGATCACCAAATCATCAACCTAATAGCTCACTCAGCGAAGATTCTTCTACGAATATTAAACAAAAGATCACAAGGCAGTGTCAATGCATAAATTGAAGAGGAACAGTTTGGATTTCGAATCGTGAAAGGAACAATTGACGTAATTGTTTTAAGAAGAATATAAGAGAAATACAACAAAAATGTAAGAAAGTGTATGTAGCATTTGTTGACTTGGAAAAGGCATTCGATTGAATCAATTAGAAAATCTTAATACAAGTGTTGAAGAATGAAAGTGGAATTGAAGGATCAAAGATTTATAAGCAACTTGTATTTAATCTGTGAATCGGGTTGAAATTCGACGACGACTTATCAGAACGCAGAACAATAGGTCGATGAGTGAGATATGTATGTTGTCTTGGTCCATTTTATTTAATATATCTGGAACAGACTGTAAAGAACCTCTTCGAAAGCGAAAGGAGGAGTTACGGTTGAGGTAAGAAACTTCAAATGCATTAGATTTGCGAATGATACTGTTCTTCTTGTGGGAAAGGAGGGCATCACTTAACAAGATGTTAAAACAACTGTAAGAAAGCTGTGAGTAGCATGGAATAAAAATGAAACGAAATGAATAGTAATTGGAACAAATCGAGTCATAGCAAACATCAAGATTATAAGAAGAAAAGTAGAACAGGTAGTACTTGGGTAGAAAGTGAGGATATTAAATATGAAAAAGATACTAAAGCGAAAACAACGATGGAAAAACAAAGTTTAGCATATCTTCTGAGGATCAGTGAGCAAAACGTTGAGGAATAAATTAATTAAATGTTTTGTATGAAGTATTGTGTTGTATGGAATAAAAACGTATACTACATGAAAAGGTGAAGAAAATTAGAAGTGTTGACATTGAGATAAATGAACAAAGTAGATGTATACACAAAATGGGAAATTAAGAGGTCCCGAAGGTATATGTTTTGATTCATTGGGAAATATTGAGTTAATAAAGTGAGATATTCTACTACCCGTTAAAGCTATGAATGATGTAAAATGGTTCATACATCTAAATACCTTAGAAATTCAGAGAATTGTTATTCATTGAATAAAGTATGCAAACCGATATTTCAACATCATTCTTCTTTAACACCAGCTTAGTATTATCGTTTTACATCGACCTTGTATTGTTAATTGAAACTGTTTTTATTATAGTTTAACAAGACAGGAAACTAAGTCTTTATTTAAATTTTACTGAAATTAAAGCTTTTATGTGGTTTCATCATAGCTTAACCTACAATTTACTATGCCTTTATCCATTTTGTTGGCTTAAGAATTGTGAAGAGTGCTATTTAGCTTTCAGAAAAATTAGAGATTGTACAAAGGTTACTGTTATCTTGTTTTAACTTGTTTCTAGTACAAACTTCAATACACTATTTTAACTCAATAACATATTACTAATTACCAATTGTCTCTCATTCTATAACTCAATAAGAATAACGTGAAATCACATTCCTTTTATATAACGAATTAAAATAACTCAATAAATAGGTTTAAAGGTACATTTTATCAATTTCTTTACAACATTTCAAAACGTTCTTTAAATTCCCAACATATATATATATCCTTCTAGTTTGAACATCTTCTTCTTTAGCAAATGTATCCTTCCTCTTCCTTTCATATCACACTTAATTATATGAAGAATTTCCCTTGCACTTAACAAGCCAGAAAAGTCCACACATGATTTTTTGTTTTAAAGGCATGTTTTCGAAAAAACAAAGGACTTTTGTTTTAGTATAAAGTTGAAAAACGGCAGCTTCATAGTGTGACACTCATTCATTTGATCATAATAAAACATTCATCACTTGTCTCTCTTGCACACGTTTTATGTATATATCTATGTTCTCACTATTTGCACACTCTTTTTCTTCTCAAATGACGTTCCTAGTTGCACCTTTTTGTCTTGTGTGTGTGAGAGAGAGAAAGAACTTTCTTTCCTTACTTTATAAATATTTTTCTTCTCTGTAATAGTAGTGAGGAACCTAACACAAAACCATATTCATACATTCCCACAACCTTGTCTGTCCACATGCACTCATGCACACATATTGGTCACGAAATAACAAGAAAAAAAAAGGAAAAATTGTATTTAACGTACGTCCATTTCTTATGTAATTCATAAAACTTATATAATTGGCACTGGGGATATTTTGTAAGTAGAAACAAATGTTTCACAGTATATTTTTTCATTTTTTTTTTGGTTGATCTGGAACAAAAAAAATCCAGTATATGATATATATACTACGTATGCTACAGATTCCTCTGAAGGGGTGGGTATATTACCATTTTTGTATGTATAATATGCTCGTATAAATGATCTATTTAATTTAAAATGGTTAAAAGTTTTTTTCTTTTTGTAGTTCAGAAATGACTTCTCTATTTTTTCTGATATATAGAGATTTTACAGCACCGGAAATAAAACTACCTGTGCATCTGTTTGTTCCTAAACAAACAGCGTAACAATTAAAACTCTGTTACAAACAAATAAATAAAAGAATGCGAAATGTTTGTCTGTTGGCAGTCAAAAAGCATCGATTTAATTACAATTGTTCCTGTCTGATACTTTAACCCCCCTCTCAGCAAAATCATTCTCTCCAGGTTTTACTGTATAAAGATGTTTTCCGATATTATTTTACAGAATTAATGTCTTTCTTCTAAAACATCATATTAATATAGTTACTTAAAAATTCTTGCTGTTTTTTTCTCATTTTTTTAAAAAGAATTAAGCAATAATCAATTACTTGTTGAATAATAAACTCTGATTTACATATAGCATTGTTTTACATAACTAACTCAACTACTATAAAACAATATTTTCGTTCTATATTTGTTTGTTTTTTTTTCTTACTTTTTTGGTTTACACATCCTGCATTGGAGCACCAATTATTTAAAAGAAAACAAATCGTAGAAATTCTTATTTACAATTTTGTGTTCATCTGAGATGTCCACTTTTTAAATTCACATAATTATAACGTCTCTCTCTTTTTCTTTAAACAACGGTCTGTGGAGCACATTTGTTTCTCAATGTTTCATTAAAACTTGATTTTCTCAACGTGAACATATATATATTTAAATTTATATATGTATCTATATATATATATATTTCTATATATATGTATTAGTAAATGAAAGTCTTGGCTTCGAAAACCCCGCGAAACACGCGCGGATAAGGCACCGGTAGATCCTGCGGGCCACTGATGTCCAGGCTATATTTCTGCATTGTTGTTTGTATTGTTGTGCATGTAGGTATGTCATTATTGCTTGTTTGAAGAAGAAGTCGATTACAAAGGAAAGGAAAACCCGGCAAGGGCTTAGCTAAAATAGTGGTACAGGATATAGTGTTTGCATAAATTGTATATCATAATTTTTTTTCAGGGACACGGTTGTAATTTAGAGGATAGTAGATAGAAAGCTTATATATGTGTTAAATGTAATACTCATACTACAAACTAATACATAGCAGGTAAAAGTGTATTGATGATAAGAACTGTAAATGGAGTTATACCACAATTTACTGTAAGAAGTATCAGTATACTCCAATAATTATGTGTAACCATGTTATATTGTTCTAATTCAACTTACAGTACTTAAGTAGGCTACTTTATAAACAGCCTACTGATTAAGTTTTGGAGTTTGCATTTTGAACTTAATTTCAATTCATTGTGTCACTACATTTGCAGCACTACTTTTCAATTTCAGTCGCCATGATATTTGCAACACTGTTCTGAATCATCTGTCAACCTCATTACTTATCTTACTCGCGTGGTGCCATTCACGGCACTGTTCTGAATCATATTTAAGCCATGTCACTTACCTTAGTCACGTGGTGATATTCACGACACTGTTCTGAATCATATTTGAGCCATGTTACTTATCTTACTCACATAGTGACATTCACGGCACTATTCTGAATCATATTTACATCGTATCACTTATCTTTACTCCAGTGGTGACATTCACGGCACTGTTCTGAATCATTTTTAAGCCATGTCACTTTGACATTCACGCCACTTTTCTGAATAATCTTTCAACCGTATCACTTCTCTTACTCACATGGTGACATTCACGGCACTGTTCTGAATCTTGTTTCAACCGTATCACTTATCTTACGTACGTGACATTTACAGCACTATAGCTGCACAATAGTTGCTTTCTTCCTGTGATCACTTTATTTTAATTTCGAAAATATTTTACCAACTGCTACCGTAAATGAATTTGTGGTAACGAATAATTCTTTAGATGTCAAGTATTCATGTCATATTGATAAAATCTTTATTTACGGCTAGCAACTAATTCCAAGAACTAAGTCTTTTCCAAACAGCTATTCATATCAGCATTTAATTATCTATGAAACCGTTGAGGTAGTGATATTTTAATTAGCGTATATGTATGTTGAAATTAATGTTAATGTTCTAAACTGGCTTATCAGCTTTTAAAGAGAGAACCTACAGTTGTCGTTAGAGTTGAACTCAATCCATAGCATTTAATTACCCCCCGTTTACCCCCCTGTTTTCATTATTTCAGTGTGATAACTATTCAGCCAAACAGAGTGCCTCATTGGAATTTATGCTGTGAAGAATTTCTATAAGCTTTGGTCGGAATGTATGTATTGTCCCGACCATCTACGCAATTTGTTAAGAATTCTAATTAAGAAACCTACGTACGTAATCATTACTTGTATTTGGTTATACAGTCGTCTTTATACATACTATGTATTTAATTTGCAGAGTTAAAAAGTTGATATTAGGAACAAAGCAACTAAGAATTCTTCCCTTGCGCAGCTGTAGTACCGCAAGTGTCCCTACGTGAATAAGATAAGTGATACGGATTAAAAATGATTCATAACAGTGCCGCGAATATCACCGTGTCAGTAACATAAGTGATACGGCTTAAATATGATTCGGAACAGTGCCGTGAATGTCACCATGTGAGTAACATAAGTGATACGGCTTAAATATGATTCGGAGTAACATAAGTGATACGGCTTAAATATGATTCGGAACAGTGCCGTGAATGTCACCATGTGAGTAACATAAGTGATACGGCTTAAATATGATTTAGAATGTGCCGTGAATGTCGCAACGTGAATAAGATTAAGTTAGAATAATGCCGAAAAATGAGTAAAAATAATGCCGAAAATTTAATACTAGAATCTCAGGCAGTGCCATATCTTGCGGTTTTGCGACAGTTGTGCTTTCTCAATTTACATTGGTTACCTGATTTACGTGTATTATTCAACTAACAGAGAGAACTAAGCAAATTTTGTGTGTTGCAGAAAACCACTGATGAAACTTCCGCGAAATTTAAGACATAATGTTTAGTCGAACCACCTGAATGTCTCACAATATTGAAGCAAAGATTGGAATTAGAATTAAGATCTACCCAATGATCAGGTTTTCCCTTCATGTTTGAAAGGATTATACAGGTATTGGAAATATTGTTATCTAAATTGGATGTAGTTCTTTCACAACTATTCGAATCATTCATCAGAAACGGAAGATTTTAGTCTATTTATAATTGAATGGCTAAATATAGCAATGGTCAAAGTCAATTTTCAGGGAAATGGAACAAACGGAGCAACAAGGTTAACAAATCCCCACTATTCAGAGCTAATTGGTAAAAACAATTAATAGGCAAAGTTAGACAGCTACATTAAAAAGTGAGTTAGACCATTGTTACATTCAACTCTATTTGTTTTATTTTATACACGCTTCTTCTTACAGTAACTGTGGTCTATAAAATTTAAAATATCGCATTCTATTTTGTCAATAAGACTTCTTTTCTCTGTGTATTTGAGTACTGCACAAAGAAGAAGGTCCTCAAAATTACATTAACAGATGTACAAAAATTGCTCATTTGAGAAATGGATATGATAAAGCAGAAATAAAAGATGGTAGGTGTGTGTAAAATAGGTAGTTAATTAACTTTATTGACTCTGCATAAGTGAGAAGATGAAAGACGTATTTAAGAGGCATCGACAATTTTATTCTTACTGAACAGGTAATACTTCATAAAACGTAATGTTTTACGAGGCATTACAAATTCGAATCTCAACTCGTGATATCATAACACATGCCACTTTCATACATAACACTAACACTTAGAAATATATCACATTGGGGGATAATACTGTTATTCGGTTCAGTCGGGAAGAAAACTTTGGCTTCATTTGAATACAGGTAGATTAAAAGTTCCTGAAATTGTAACTATAAAAAGAGCTTACGCGTTTCCCCTCCCAATCTGAATTCGAAATTATATTTACATGTTAGTAAAAAATTAGCCCACAATCACGACTATCTTCAAATACTCTTGTTTGCTCTAGTGCTACTGTTACATACATTAAAACAGGCGTGATTTGAATGAAATATGTTATACCTATATACAAAATCTTGAGCACCAAACTAATCTACAAATAGCAGCAATGTGTTATATATAGCAAGGGTAGAAGACATTTGAGATTGCAGTTTTCGTTTATTCGCGTTATGTTGTGACATATTTCTGATTTCAAGTATTAATCTTCATTTTCACATAAAGTGTCTCACACCTGGCTTGTGTTCATCACTATGCCAAACTTTGTATTTTCATTGCGCCACGCCGTAATTTTTTATTTAGATAGATTTGTTTCTAATTTTCATTGATCTATGTTGATTTACTACTGGGGTGTTACTTCCTATTACTCCTTACTTGGCTTTTATGTTTCATTTTCAGAACCTAGCATGTGTTTTCTCTTCATCATGATTTTGTTGCATTGCTAATGACGTTTACTTCTGTTTATATTTTCCACTGCGTTAACAACATCTTTGTGTTACTCCTTGTACTTCATTTTGAGGCTTTTCTAGTTGCTAAAGGTGAAACTAACTAATGTAAATTTAATACCAAATTAGGGTTATGAAAGTGAAACGCATTGTAAGATTACGTTTCCAAACTGATAATATCGGTCAAGTCAATATTACTTCACTTCAAAGTGTAGTTTATATTAAAAGCACTTGTACTTTAAAGAAATATATGTTACTATTCGCTACTTGAAGTAATTGAAAATATAAAGTTCTTTAACCCTGGTTGTATACAAATTTTCACCATATTTTGCGCAAGGAATGGACATCGAAAAAGTAGGTATGTAATATCTACAAAAGCACACAAAGAAACGGATAAGAAATTATCTGTTGACATCACGACTTATTTTCTTATTAAAATTATATACATAAACCTTTTAGGAGGAAATACCCCTGTCTTGAGTTCAGCTCATAATTATTGTAATGAGAATAAGTTGTTTCAAATATCCGGGGTATTATACTACATTTAATTTGTGTTTATTCGTAGGATGAGGGATAGGAAGCTAGCTTCCTTAGTATAAGGAACTATTCCGTATTCACTTGGAGTGGCAGACGCACAACCACGAAAATGCCAGTCAGAGTGTTTTACCTCAGGACCTCTCACTTACACGGTGATCACAATTCTACGTGTCTATCTTGCACACTTCATATGTTGACTCTTCTACATATGACACACTGTGTCAAATGAGGTAAAAATTCAGAAATACCTATCAATGCTGGTTCTTATGGTAACTCATTGAATCCCCTGAAGTCGTAACGACGAAACGAAACTACCCATTTACACTTATGCAGAGTCTTTGGCACCATTGTTCAACTTCCAATAGATATCTACAGTTTACGTCCTATTCAATTCTACAGTTACGGACACTCTAATAGGGTGTGAATACTGTGTTATGAATGGCACTGTTGTGAATGGCAAGTGCTGTTGGACGGCAATAGGAGGGAGAGTGTAGTTTCTCTTTGTGTTATATGTATGAGTGTATGTGTATGTGTGTCTTTGTGTATGTAAAACTTATCAGGAGTAAGCAGAATGTAAATCACATGAATGACTTTCTTTGTAGAGTGGAGTTATTCATATACATTTTCATTCTGCATTCCTAATAAAAGAGAAAAAATATGTGTTCGCAGTTTCTTTGAGCAGTGCATTACATTAATTCGTGACGTCAGTGGCCAGCTTGGCGATTTCACGGGGGGATGGTTGTTTACCTTTTAACGAAGGGAAAAGGGGGCGACAGTGGTTTCAAGAAGGTATCACACTGTGGTCTCTCGGTCCACATGAATGTACTCCACAGACTGTGCTTTATGTCAGGAACCCTGCTCGTGTGGATCAATGAGCAACTCTTCTGTGGGGACACGTCGCGCCTCCTGCTTCTTGCGTCGTCTTACACGGAATTTATGAATTCCAGTGATGCAGATGAGCAAGAGAAGGGCGGCTGTGGCGCCTCCACCGACATATATATAAAGCTCCGGAATAGCAAATCTTGCACAGTTCTCCTCGGATTCATCGTAGCCACTGGGGCAATTCTTCCGGCCATCGCACCAGAGGCTACCACTTATACAAGCGTTGAGCTCAGGACATTTATAAGGACATTCTATGGTGTCGTTAAGCTCAATATGAGTCTCAAGGAGAAGTGGCTTACTTCTGGAGATCTCCAACCAGTTGAGAGCATGGATTCCTGATTCTCGACCCACAAACTCTACCAGAAAACTAGGAGGTCTTGGAGGTTGAAGAAAATCTCCCTGGATCCCAAACCAATCATCGGAAAAAACTTCAACGGCGAAAAGCTTTGAATTAGGCGGAGCAGGACACACTACTCGCTTCAATTCCGTGGGTTTCCCAGCGTACAAAAGAAGGCGATTTTTCGTTGAACACCTATCCTCAGCTGTGGGTTCTGTTGGCATTATATTTCCCCAAGTTAAAAGGAACAGACTTCTATTGGTGTGAGCTTCCACAAGCCAGGGCAGACCCTCGCAGTAGATATCCTGCCTCCATCTTGGTGGGCTTCTAAATTCAATCTCTCCACCTGAGCCGCGAAGACGTTGTCTTCTTGTACACTCTGGGACTTTAATAAATTCATATTTGGCGTTAAAGAAGAAATCAGAGAAGTCCTCTGTGATGTTAAGGTATGTGATGAAAAACCTGAGTTCCACAACCCTTGCTGCTGCCAAGTATGGGAGATTTAACGCTGTAGTGTTGTCACACACACAAAGTTTCAGCATACGAATGTCTCTCCACGGCAGTTCCCAAATTTGAACCTCAGCGACCCTATATTCCGAATCATGACGTATGCACTTCTGGCGACCTGTGTGAGCATCGGCTTCAGTAGAACAGACTCTATCGGCGAAAGAAGCATTTACGATAGTAATACGTACTTTCTCTGCCGGTCCGGCTTCAAACCGAAATGTACACGAAAGGTTTTGCGCTCCTCCTCGGCCGTACAAGAACACATTTTTGGGAGAAGAGAAGACAGCCGTTCTCTTTCTACCGCCGCTGCGAAACACTCGACTACACACACCACGACGATAAGGTTCCCCAGCGATACGAGTGTCCACAAATTCGTATCTCATTTCAAAAGTCGTAGGGTGTAAAGCAGTGCCATCTTCTGAATGATGTTCAACAGTTAATTTTGAACCTGATGAAACGTAGCTCTCTTGCAATGTGCAAGGGCGAGTGACACGCGTAAAATTACTAAGCTGAGCATGATCACACAATCGGGGAGGATCGGAGTCGCAGTGATCACCTAGGATACTGCCATCTCCTTCCTCTTCACCAATAACTAACGGTCCACCACCATCCCATATTCTCACTCGCGTAGAGCAGTTCGTATCCGTCTTTCCTGAATCTCGCAGCAGTTGATGAGAATATGATAAGAAATACAACCATACAAGGTCACCAGGATTACCCTTGAATCTATATATACAAGTAGAGTTCGGAGGAAGTGTGTGTCGCGGACTTACTACGCGACCAGATCTTGTGTCGGCAGTGCTGTTTACCACAAATTCACATCGAGTTGGTTCTCTAGCATAATCTAATGATTTGGAGTCTACGAATATCACTTCAACATCAAGCTCAAAGCCACGCAGAGGAGATGGTTCTTTGGAATGAAGAGGAATACTAAACGGGGAAGAATGGAAGGCAACTAGCATCTCAGGCCCACGAGACACTACTTTCGGGAGCCAGTCACCACCACAAAACTTAACCAACACTGGATCATCTGTTGAGCTACCATCATAAAAAATTAGATGATCACGTTCACCTGTACAGTCCTGCCAGGCTCTTAGGACGCGTTCAGTCTTGTTGAGGCTTGCAAGAGCTGCTCTCTTGATCTGCATCTTATGTTCACTCTCCTGCCGCACAGTAATCATGGCATGCTTGCAAGCCGGAATAGTCTTCTGTCTCAATGTCAGGTAACAAGTAACATTTCTTGGATACATACCGGGATAGTTGGGAGATTGTAGCCTACATTTCTTGCGATAACACTCGTAGAAGTTGCGACTACAATACGTTCCAGGAACTGCTTCTCCACGCTCCAATAATGCACCAGGAGCACCAAATCGCACCACGGCCTCATCTTTGTTGACAAATTTGTAACGAAGGCGAAACTCAAAACTCTCGTTGGGCCTGGAATGGAATAATTTTACAGAGACCGTAACGGTAGCTGTCTCACTATAATAAACTGCATAGCCATTCGATGAACCACACCAGGATCCTCCTGTAAATGGTCGACCCAATTCGGCGAGCTGCATGTAACCATCAGGACATCCATCTAGGGCAGCAGACTCATAGCGACCAACGTGAAATGCATCAAAAATCAACTGTAAAGAAAAGAAAAGAAGAAGAAAATATTATCAACAGTGTTTCCAATTATAAGTTTTTAATATCTTAAATAGAATGCAAGAAAAGCACAGTAGGTATTAAGATTAATACACAAAAGAATACTTTTTTCAGAAGTAGCAGAACATTTCTTAAATAATACTATACAAGTAATAATCTTCCTGAGAAGTAATAGCTCATTTGGTTAGGTTGTCATTAATGAAGGACAAGACAGAATTTATACACTTTCAACACTTCCTACTGCACCTTAAGGGAGTAGCATATTCAATGAGAATTGGGTGATCCCTTTTGTTGTTAATTACACTAAATTCGTTTTTCATTATACGGATTTAGCGCATAAGAGACAGGTTTCATTCGTAAATTATACTCAGATTTTTTTTGTTATTTGTTCTTTTGTGCCACTTCTTCACTAAGAGGAATTACAATAATTCGCTTGATATACAATTTGATCTCAACTTTCGTGCCATTCATTACTCCGGAAACATGCATAAAAGTGCAAATTTGGATAGCATTGTTGGAATACTTTTCTCATCTACATGTTCTCATATAAAATCCAAGACATATATTCGTTCCTGTCTGATCTTCCAGTGGTTTTAAATGAACTTCCCGTTGGCTAAGAGAGCTGAAATCTGGAATGAAAGTTCGTATGCATATTGGAATTTTAAGATAGCACAAAATTTGAAGAATTATCCAGTTAACTATGAAACAAATAAAATGTACCCCTTTAACAGCACCCAACTTCTAGGTATTGAATGTCAACTTCACTTTGTCCCAGTAAGCCGAAATTCGCATGGATTGTTGGGAATTGTAGAAAACGAATCTAAATCTGTATTTACTCTGTTAAGTACGCGAAAACGACCCAATTTTGCAATTAACCTCTTAAGCATTCCAATAACAACCCTCCAGTCTCCGAAAATGGGGTATACACTTCTCGTTGGCCTAGAAAGCAGAAAATTGGAATAACGATTCGTGTCCAAGTTGCAATCTCGACAAAAACAATAATAAAGTTGCTCGTCAAATAACCTAAATAGAAACTCAAAAAGCAAAAAACACACTTCACACTGACCTACAAGCACTTATATTTGGCAAGAATATTTCGTGATAGGTCTGAATTACTTTGATTATTCAACAAGTCAAAATCGCATCTTCCTAACTATCTCAAAACAACATCCTAACCCCTTGAAACCTAACATGTTCTTCAGATTATGAAGTTGAAATTCCCAATCTCTTAAAATCCTTACTAAAACACATGCCATGTGAAGTACAAATTACTTGGATTCATTTCTTTATTTTTTTAAATATGATAAGTGTACCGAGTATGGCCAGGGTCCCCAGTATGGCCAGGGCCAGGGTCCACCTCCCAGATCTCTGCAAACTTTCCGTTGGTGCTACTAGATGTTACCGTAAATATCCTCATAACAAAAGAAAGCACTTTTGCGCGACTCATTTGTTTGCGAGTGGCAGCAACTCCAGTTAAAGTGGGATACTGAGCAAGAAAATATTTTCTTGTTATTTCAGCAAAGTAAGTAATGTTTGGTTTAAGTATCTAATTGTTGAAAATCTAATGAATATAATGCATGGATAATGTGAGTATACGTGAACATAACATGTGTGTGACCCAATGAATTGCATTGTGTAACTAGCACCCTCCAGAAAAAGTAAAGAGGTCGATAGTGTGCAATATGGCCCACCGAGCAGCACGCAAGCAAGATAGGGTATATTGGGCAAAATGCAGTCGTAACTGTTTAAAATGAAAGAATTGGGTATTTGAAATGTTTGTACTGAACACTCATCATCATAATGTTTAGTAATTAAAACGAAGATAATACCAGGTAATAAAAAACTACCAATTCCAATACAAATAAGAAGATTAAGCCAAAGCAAATCAAGTGTCATCACGTTTAAAGCGCCCAGAATTTAAGCAGCTTGCTTCTAAGAGTCCTGAAGAACCCACGCCGAATTGTTCCAAGTCTTGTGAACCTTGGTTTTGTTACCTTCGTCAGGAAGACAGGCTTGCAGAAATGAGTCTGTGTGTCGTGTCACAAATACGTTCATGAATGGTGTGCTGGAATCACCGCTAAAGATCACGGACCATTTCTTTGTCCCTCATGTGAGACGTGACTTTCTAAACTTCTTTGTTTGTGTTACACCTCTTGTTTACTAATAATTTTTTATTGTATATTCACTTGTTTTTCAAGAATTTTGGCATTTTGTATTAATACAATATTTTTGGTTTTGCATTGCCATATAAATTATGTGTGCTTGTAATGTATAGTTCTCAGTATGTAACATATATGAGTAATACAGAAAGATTACATATAACTTTTGCCATACGCTCTTGTTTTGTATAGCGGGCATATTGGGAATACCATGTTCACAATATGGCCCACTAGCAATATTTTGGTTTTCGATTTATTACATTTTTTATACGTCATTTCTATGAAACAGATTTTTTTTTCATTTTTGCCATCCCATCTTTATTCCTGGTATGTACTACATCTGGAGTGAGATCACTAACGCTTGCTATCATCAAGAAAATCATTAAAGCATTGGGTTAGACCACAGAAAAAGTTTCAATTACGTCAGTGACAGCTCCGAACTCAGAAAATGTTTGCAATATAATTTTCACTTTATTATAACAGTACTGCTAGACTTTACAGTATAGACGAGTTTCACCAATATACCGGTACAGTTTCGGAAAATGATAATGCGGGTATAAATGTACGGGATAAAAGATATCCAAAGTCGGATTGTGGTTCCAGACAAGTTCACGATCCCCACTACGAGCCACGCATGTGAAGAGACTGGATAGAAGAGGCAGTTTTCCTTGCTCTATTCTAAGAATCATTTTATTCGAAACTCGATTGTTTAAATGGCAAGCTTCGCGAACGCGATATCTAATATTAGTTTGTGATAAGCAAGAGCGCGTTTTATATAAGGAAAAAAAACTTGATTTTTTTTTCATTTCATTTCAAAGCCTGGTTCTTAGTTTGTTAAGCCACAGTTTACGGTCTGCATACACGTAGAATTAAGTAAATAAATTAGTATAAACCAGAATAAGTAGCTGAGAATTAATCAAACAGTAAATAGTATAATAATGAATGTAATATAGAATTACGACTTGGATAATAAACAGAAATCAAATCGCCGTCACGCGTGTAACCGTGGAATTTGAAAGATGCTTAGAGTGGCTGCTTAATTAAACGGTAGTTTCTGTTTGAAACCCAGTTCTTGGATTTTAATCGAACAGTTTTTACCCAAATGACAGTAACATATTCTTAGCTTGTGAGGAAAAGGAAAACCAACGTTAGAAGAGAAACAGACGAACAAATAAATTACAACAAATACGTGACGCGGCATTGGTGTAACTTCGTTGGAGAGCAGAGAGCGACCTGCTAACATTTTATTCATAATAAAATTTCCGAAAGGCCTTAACTAAATTCATAATTATATCAGTATAACCATAAGATATGAGGCGATTTCGGGGTGGGGCCGCATTGGCTCAATGATAGCTCAGCTCTGGTGTTGTGGGTCGTTGGTTCGATCCCTGCTCATGCCATGTGGACTTTACGGTGGACAAACAACGTGTGCGGGTTCTCTCGGGGTTCTCCTGTTTCCTCCCACTTCTTCATTCCATCATCATCTGTCCGACCTGAACCAAAGTTGCCTAAAGGATTCAAAAATTAAATTCAAGTTCAAAGATTCCCGTCAGGTGTAAATGGTTCAGAAATAATAAAATTGTATGGTTCTGGGTTACTGATAAAAATATTTTACAAACTTACAACCATCTAAGAAAACCTCAAAGTTCCCAACATGTTGAAACTGAAATAAATCATATATGCATTAAAAATCAAACCGTGCTATCCTGACCCTGTGGTCTAGTGGCTAATGTCTCAGAATTGGTATGGTCCGATGCCTGCCATCTTGACTGAAGATTTCCAGGATGATACCTTAACTACATACATAGCACAGGATATTCCAGGAATATCCCGTTTAGATGCTGCTTTGAATATCCCAGTTTTGGTGTAAAATCAAGCAGTGGTTCTCATTCTGTATTGTTTCCCAGCTCACCAGTAATTCTGAGCAATCATCGCAACTTCTCAGAGAGAAAAAGTTTCGAAAGCAGGGATTCCGCCAGGATTTTCAGTATGGGGGTGTAAAATAAAAATTGGGAGGGTGTAAGTGAGTTTTTCACGGTTTCTTTCGATTTTTGGCTGTTACAAGTTGAGGGTACTCTCATAGATTTGGTGTGACACTCTCCAGAGAGGGAGTCTGACAGAATCACTGCGAAAGAATCCAATCATCAAGGGATCTCTGCTAGGATAACAACAATAATAATGGAAGTGACAGAATCTATGAAAATGGTATAAACAAAGATAACATTTTGCTGCTGATATATCGTAGAGAGAACTGCTGGTTATTATAAACCCGATAGGAACGCGTTTTTTTTTCTACCCAGAGACTGCTTATATCGAACCACGTTGTTCACATTAACAGGGCTTAATAATTCTTAGCACATGAAAGAAAATAGGCGGCCTAGGTAGTTGTAAACTTTGGTAAACTATATTTTCATATGGACCAATCTAGTAACTTTAGACTTCGAACCGTCACGATTCACCTTTAGATGTTAAAATACACACACATGCCCCTGCCGGGACTCAAAACCGGGACATTAGAGCCGATGGCCTACCGCTGCAGACCACTCGGCCACCCGGCCGGCACCTAGGCAGTTGTGCAATATAAGGTCAGTGTCTCCTAGGTGATGGATTCAAATCCCGCCTAGGACATATATGTTTGTGGATTTTAACAAGTTTTGCGCTCGTATAATATTTACGGATAAAATCAAAAGCTAATAAAATGGCAGATACAAAATAAAGCTTACCAAAGTTATTACGAATGAAAATAAAGTAAATGCAGACTGCTCTACGCCATTCGTTTTAGGCGCTGCCAAACAGATCTCAACGGATAAGCCAATTCAAACCTACCTACTGCCGCGAGTTTAGGGGTCTGTATTCATCTGTCGGAATATTAACTTCTTCCGTTGTCTCTTTATTGATAGAATTACAGTATTTGTGAAAAATAATAGAATGTTACACTCTTTAGGTAATTTTATTTCTGAGCAATTCTACGCGTCACGCACTGACATTTAGAATCCACTTTTCGACTATAATTGAATTATAACTTCTGTTATAATTGCAACAAAGGTGATTTCAGCACACCGTTGAACAAAGGATACATTGAAGAATACATTCCCGGTGAAAAAACACGTAATCAATTATATTATTTAATGTTAAAGTTTTCGTCACGCACTGACATTTTTGCAACCCGCACCACGTACACTCTGACATACATTTCCCATAAATGTTCTGAAAATATGGACCCCCCCAAAAAATTAAAAAAAAACACACATTCAAGATGAATACGTTAAGCTTAATTTCCATAAAAAAGTTCAGAATATATTAATATAATAAGCGTATAGGAAGAAAAACACAGCGTCACGCACTGACATCTGTGAATTATTAGATAATTTTACCTTGTAAGTATTGCTTTATTGTTGTACATTCTTATAGAAATAAATTAACGGACTCAATTACAGATCCTAGATAAAATATCACTATAAAATATAATGCGTGGCCAAAATTTTGTGTTCCAAAAGTTAATAATTTGAAATCAATATTAGAGCGATTCTACGAATAAGTGAAGCCATGTAATAAAAAGTCAAACATACAGTGAACATTTCGTAGGTTAGTGTAATCAGCTCTTGGAAGGTACCCAGAGCCGCAAGTAAAGGAGAGCAAAGGGTGCACGTGCCTCGCAGGGATTCCTCCAGGATTTTATGTTTGGGGGTGTAAAGCAAACATGGAGGGTGTAAGTGCAATTTTGCACAGTTTCTATCGTTTTCGACCGCAATTATTTTTAAGTTGAGGGTGCGCTCGAGAATTTAGGGGTGACATCCCCCACATGGGGGACTGGAAGAATCACGCCTCCAAAAACCCGACAGGATGCAGAAAAATGGAGCTAAGGAAGGGGTGTTGTACATTTTTGGCTTCTTCGAAGGGGCACCAAAATCGGATATTGCTCCCCTTGTAATAATACAAGATGCAGTCCTGGGTATACAATGTATATTTACTAAAAATACTTGAACAAGTCTTAGTACAAATTCATAGTGAGCTTCTGTTGTTGGATTATTAAAAAAGTTTGAAAAATTACGATTTTACTAATTCTAATTATGAGTTATAGAACTAAAAATGTTGGAATGCAAAATTAAAAATTTATACATATTAAGCTTTTCTCTTTTATATATTGACATAAATAAACGACCCATTTCTGTCTAGTCATATTTACGTCCTGGCAAGTTTTATAATTTAAACTCGATTGCATAATCTTGTCAGTATGTCAGACTCTTTTTATCTTCCTATATGCTGTTACTACCTACAACTTGATCTTGTGTTAATGAAAATAAAACTTCAAACTTTCCCCTATTAAGTAGCTCATTAGAGAGTTTTGTTGAGCCCATGCTTTCAGAGAGTTTAGGAAATGTATATCAAAGTGTAAGTGCTGGTTGTGAAAATGTCAGTGCGTGACGGCAGCTTTCAAATTATATAATACATAGTATTTTTAATATATACGTGTTATTACATCGACAACGTGATACTCAGTACTTCTGCTAGCGTATCATACATCCAATTTGCATTTTTTTAAACCTTTCGGAGATATACCCCAATTACAGTCGAAAAGTATATTCTGAATGTCAGTTTGTGACGTGTGGTATTGCTCGTTACTGTTTTACACAAAATTTATTGTGATTAGAAAAATAGTTCCAGATACATTTTGTTCAGCATTTGACCCTAAAACACCATACAAAAGCAATTTACTTTTTATCAAGTATTCTGAAGTCCAGGGTATAGTACTTTTTATATGTGGAGCGTCACTCCTTGACATAATTATATAATAGATTTGTATAATGCTTGCCAGATCGTGAGGACGATTATTAACAAACAAACCAATCATTTATGTCAATATTGAAAAGAACGAAGTTTAAATTACATTTTTTGAAAATTTAAATTGCTACATTTTTTCCTGAACAAAATAGCTGTTCAAATGAAGTAAAATGGTAGCAATTTTGTGAATTTTTAAATAACTCAAAAACAGAAGCTAATTACACCATTTGTACTAATGAATGTTTTCATTTCTTTATGTAAATATGAATCATATACCGTCTAAGAATCGATTGCGCTAATTAAAATAAATCCACGATACGATTGAATTTTTACCATCGGATATGACATATTCATGGAATTTGTCTTCTATTGCTGACTTTTAATGACTAATTAATTAATTGATAAAGTTTTCTCATGGTAATAATAAAGCCACAAATATTAATTAATACAATTATCAATTCTGTTGGTCCGAGCATTTAAAAAAAGGAATAATATTAATAACTATTATTTGTCGAGTAGGACTACGTTTTGGCTATGATGATTTTTCACATTTCCACCCTATGTTATATAAACAGGAATGAATTGCAAGCTATTTGTCTGGTGGTTACGTATAAAATAGCGTGCATGGAACAGTGTCTGTTACATTACATCTCTTTTCATTGGTGAGTGAGTGAATTGCTATTACCGTCCGAAAGAAGTTGATGAGCTGCTATGTTTCTTGCTAAAGTGGACTGAAGACCACTCGGTTCAATGGACCCAGCGGAAATTGAACCCCTTTACCACGCTCACAGAAAGCGAGTGCGCTAAACTTTTCGGCCACCCTGAGGTCCCTTTTCATCCGTGTTCTAGGAATTACTTGAACCTGTTAATGTTAGTAACGTTGTTTGACACACGCGACCACTGGGCAGAGCAAAACTCGCTGCTGTTCTGTTTATATTAACAAGTATTTTTCTACGATTTTTCATAAGCAAAGGATTGCGTTTGCTTCTACCACTTTTAAAGATTCTGCCACTCCCATTATTAAGTAACTAACTCTATAGCGCACATAACTCGAAAGTTCATCGTTACAGTAACAAATGCTCTCCATTGGATTCTATCGTGGACAAGATCAGGCCAAGTTTAATCATGGACATCTACCTTTCAAAGATCCCCTCTAATATTATCCCTTCATGATTTCTTTGGTCTTCCCTCCGGATTATCAATCACGATAAAATATGATCATCTTTATCCCATCCGAACTACATGGCCAGCCTTAGGTGTAATGATTCCATTCTTATGATTAGGGACCGGATTTTAAGGTGCAAAAATGTGGTAGGAAAAAGGGAATAAAAGGTGCTGATAAATCATTCAAAAAGGTGCAAAGAAGGATATCTTTTTTAAGTGCTATAGTATAGAGTTACATGAACATTCTTTATTCAAAACCAGCAAATATTGTTAAAATCTTGGCCTCTCCTCGATTTCTGAATTTCCACTGCAAAATTACCCATGTTCACCCGGTGCAATTAAAATTTTTTTGGTACCATCGTGTTTGTCTTCTCACACACTACAAGAATCAAGCAAAAAATTGGGACCCGGTGTGCTCCCAATCCTCGATTTCTGAACTTCCACTGCAAAATTACCCATGTTCCCCCGGTACAATTTCAAAAGTTTTGGTACCGTCGTGTTTGTCTCGTCACATACTATAAGAATCAAGCCAAAAAGAATTGGGGTCCGGTTTGCTTCCCTCCAATCCATTTTTACCTTAATTGCAAAAATTGTTTTATTTAATCTCATAAATCTGTACAACTGCTGCAAGTTTACGCAACTTTTCCTTCTTTATCTTTGGCATGCTATGCTTTTATTGAGAAGAATAAGTTCTGGTTCAGATTGTTACAGAACCAAGCAAAGGTAAAGACTTCAAACTCCAAACTGCGAATGAAGAGCTCGATTTCTTTTTCTGAACCTTCTTTCTACACGAAACCTCGACGGCATGCGCAACAATGGTACTAGGAATAAACAGCCTTTTTTTCTTCTATCGCGGAATTATAGCTCTTTGTCGTATATTGAGAACAATATTTATTGACTGTTTGCGCCGTTATTGTTGCCATTGTGTCGCCTAAGATTGCGTCTAAATTAATGGAATAATTATGTGTAAACCGGATTGAAAATAAAATGTATTGTTCTGTACAATTTTTTTAAAAAAAAGAGAGAGAAAAAAGGAACAGTAAAGGTGTTGAAGGTTAAAAGAAGTAAAAAAAGGGGAAATTTTATTAATCTAGCAAAAAAGGTGCAATATTCACGGAAAAGGTGCAACACAGTGCGTTTATTTCAGTTCGTTTTATACCCGGAAATACATATTTTGAACTTTGGTTGTTTATAAGCTACATTTTTAGAAAAGGTGCTGCACCTTAAAATCCGCTCTCTACTTATGATATCGAGTAAATCATACAGTGTATGGAGTTCTTCATGATGTAGGCTCCTCCATTCTCCGGTTATCTCGTCCCGATTTGGACCCCGTACATCTTTCTCACAGCTTTATTTATTTTCAAACACACGTAATCTATATTCATTTGCCAGGGCCGCACTCCAACTTTCGCAGCCATCGAGTATAGCAGACGGGGAACAGTGCTGTATATTAGAAAGTTCAACTTTCTCGATATTAATCGCGAGGTTCGCAGTTTCTGAGATGAGTAGAAATATGAGTTGCCTGATAATAATAGACTTTTTATTTCTTCCGTGCCGTCGTTCTTGCTTGTTACAGTATTATCATTAATATTAACACGATCTGATTAATAAACAATTTCCAAGTAAATAGATCGTGCATTTTTTCTGCACTATTCTTGTTTCTAGTAGATTCAACAAAAGTCATATTTATCACACTCGACAAGACACCTGATGAACGTGACTCAAATACTTTTCTCATGTCTGAAAGGGACACTCCTTTAGAAATTTAAACGGAACGCACAATTTCTCCCCAGAATTAGATCTACGAATTGAATTTAATTTGTTTTAGGTTTCTAGGCAACTATGGCTCAGGCCTTATGAATGATGATGGGATGTATTGGTGGAATGAAGAAAGTGGGAGAAAACGGGAGAATCATGAGAAAATCCATGTACAGGGTGTTTGTCCACCACAAAGCTCACATGGCATGAGCAGGGATCGATCCTACGACCCCTAGCACCAGAAGTGAGCGCTCTACCAACTGAAGAACTACGGCCCCTTTTTTTTAGATCTACGAAGGTAACGATGTGGGATGAAAATGAGTGGTGGAATGTTATTAAGTGAGAGGAAACAAGAAAACACGGGAACACAACCCCTTCACACAGTATTTGTTCATCTCATATCTCACATGTCACGGGCTGAACTCGACGCAGAGCGTTGCAAACCATTATTATTATTATTTCTTCACATTAATCAAACATTTAGTTATTCATTAAAATTCTTTTGTTTCGAGATTTCCATTACACATTGTCCGTTAATAGTAATACTTATTTACTCTGGATATTCAGCTTATCCTGCTTTCTTATAGTAACCACATTATGCCCTCAACCACAACAGAATTGTTATGGTTGTTCATCCATCCCTTTGTATACATTGCTCTTAAGAGGGTGCCTCGCTACAACTCCCCATTTTTAACATTTTCCAAAATATTTCAAAAACTTGGAGTACTATCAAACATGTAAGTTTATAGTGCATTAGAGCATATAAATTACTATGAAATACAATGGACAGCGATCTCGAGATCCTCTCCATTGATGAGTGATACGTTTTTAAAGATTATGACGTCATTATTTAATCTAAGTCCCAGCACTCATCAATCGACAAGACTTCGAGATCGCTGTCACTGTATTTCATAGAAATTTGTAAGTTCTGGTGCGCTGTGAACTTACATTTTTGATAGTACTCTTATTTTTTGAAATATTTTGAAAATTTTTAAAAATGGACTGGTTGGAGCGAGGAGCCCTCTTGGATATTGTTCCTGCGAATGTTAAAGTTTCACAGTGCAACCAGAAACTTCACATTAGCAAGTATTAACTATGTAACTGAGAGAAGAGGGGGTTATAGGTTGCTCGAATTAAATAGTTCACTTCAGGGGCTCTTTTCCAGCGAGTCTTAATTTAAACGCAGTTGTTCGAAACCTACTCTTTCAGAACCTGTAGAAGGCATCCTTAGAAACTCACGGGTTTGTTAAGGTAGCAATAATTGAATTGACTTTTATCTTTAGCCATCTAATGCTATGTCCGAGATTAGGGAGGGGAAAGGATTGAGGAAGGTCTCAGCCAGGGCCTATGTTGAAGGTGCCATCCCGGCATTTACCTGGTCTGACTGAGTAAAAACCTAAAAAAAACTCAGTCAGGGTGGTCGGTCCCAGAGATCGAACCAACGACCTCCCAAATGGTGCGTCAACGCTTTACCACTGAGCTACGATGGTTCAGTAAATAATACCCGAGGACTACATACAAGAGCGTATATGGAGTTAACATTGACTGTGCCGAAAAAAACTCAAATGTGGCAGGGGCAATGGTAATTAAGGAAACTTAATCAACTGAGCTGATCGTGATTTTAGTGTTTTTAATAGACATATTGGCAATTCAACTTTACCTTGCTATTACATTAGTTCTTTATTTTTAAATATTGGAAAGTTTTATTCTATGCATGTAATCCTTCTGAGTCCTACTTGAATTGTTCAAATTATTTTCTTTTTCTGTCAGAAATGACTTCATATCCCTAAAAAGAGAGGTGTAGAACGTGTTTGGTACTTTTTAATATACGGATATATACACCCACATATGTAAAGAGAGAGAATTATCAAAGCATCACTTCTTTTTAAAAAAGAATTTAAGAGTATTGAACAAAAAACCTATGGAAAGAAGTTTTGCTTTCCTTACTTAAGCACAGATTAGTCTCTAATTTAAGGTGAGTTATAACCGTAAGCTCGCTCGATTTCGCGTTCGGTAATTTTTCGTCTGGAACCACGATCCGACTTTGGATATCTTTTTAAACTTACGCTTATACCCGCATTATCTTTTTCCCTGTGTGTACGTTCCAGAAGTGTTGGTTCACCGTTGTGACAAGGAATAGGACAAGTCATCCGTAAATATTAGCTATATAAAAGCCTGGTGGTGATAGACTTAAATTAAATTTAGTATAATATATATCGCTGAATCGAATATAAGATTATCAAAGAAAAATATATTTTAGCTAGCAGGATTTGATTAGTTTACAATACATTATTCAAAATATTATTTTTAGAAAGTGCACACTTTTTGAATACATTAAGAAACCTTTTAGTAGCGTTATTCGTTTTGATGATATTGTGGGACGGAATGAGTACACTCTAACAACAAAATAATACTGGAAACTCTTTCTAAAATAGAGGGAAGCACAGTGTAACTCTCCCATCAGGAAAACTGACCATTTGTCAATAATTTTCTCCCCCCTTCATGATTCAATTTGAAAATTTACAAACCAGAAGGACAACTATAGAAACAGAACTATCAGATGGGCAGCGATTAGTAGCGGCACACGTGTTGGTCTTCAGCTACGATACGCCGTGAAGATCAAATTGCGCTGTACTGTCCTCTGAGAAACGTTCTTCGGACGTCCTGCATTGATTCCAGCTGTCAGATCACGCACTGTTGCTTCTCTGTTTAACCGAGCGAGTCTGACGGGTCATAATGCTTCTAATGCGGTATTCACTGTCCACCCTTGACAATGTGAGCGAGTAAAGAAGTTCAATGTCCGGACGACTTCCGAAATCGCGCATGCCGTATTCGTCTAATACCAACTATTATCCCGCGCTTAATAATTCCCGTCGGGTTGCCATCACCATGGTGCACTACGTTCCTCTGCACTCACAGAAGTCTAACTGAGCACACTGCAACAACTACTTCCCGCCGGTCGACAGGTTTGCCGCGATGTTACCGCGCCGTGAACTAGTTCCCTTCCGCTATCCCATGACTTTTGGCACTTCAGTGTACAGTGTAATTTTAACATGAACAGACTGTCATTTGTAAACGATTATTGTGCTATGTACTCTTCACAAGAAACATTAATTATATTTCACAAAATAAATCGAACAGATATTTTTCAAACAATGAAACTGTTTATAAAGATACATTCACCTTAGCGACTCACTATGCAATATCCATTTTCATAGAAAAACAATTATAATAAATTTGCTTCAGTAATTGCCTTTCAAAGAGGTAAATGAAGTTTCGCCAGTGTCACTTTCATGTTGTTTCTTCAAGTGGGAGAATTTAAAGACGAAAAGAGAATACGATAATGTACCTAAGAGAAAGATAGCAAGAAGTTAGTTATCTTCTTCTTCTTCAAATAGTAACTGAATAAATAATACAATATAAAATTGAAGGAGAGAGAGAAAGAGAGAGATAGAGAGAAGAGAGAGAGAGAGAGAAGAGAGAGAGAGAGAGAGAGAGAGATATTTTCTAAATTACTATTTTCTTTTAGAAAGCAACACAAAAAACAAAACGGGTAAGCAAAAGTTTTCCAAAGAGATTGAGAGGAACAGGGAGGGAGATAAATTGAGAAAATGGAAAAGGGGGGGGAAGAGAAAGAGATGCTTATCATAGAACCTTCCTAATGACTTCACTAATTAGCCCTTCTTTTTGATAAAAATATATCTCCTATCCTCTCTCTCTCTCTCTCTCTCTTTTCTGTTACTTGTGTACTTTCTGAGAGAAAAGCGATGTTTTCTTTTCTTATTTTGAAGCTTTTAGTAGCAACACCAACTGAAATGTCTTTCTCGGTTTTTTTTTTCTAACAACACGAGAAAATAATTAATGAAGCTCTGATGAATTTGAAGAGAGAATTTATAAGATGAATATTCTATACAAACTGCAGACGTAGGTGAAATGTTTCAAGGGGAAGATCTATTTGCATGCTTTCCACTGGAGATCTGTGGCCAAGTATTGAAAGGGATGGATGTTTTCTAATCGGCTTCAAGTAAACTTGCTTTCAAAATTACGCTAGAAGTAATAAAATGACAGATTAGTTATGATATTCAAGGTTGCCCGAATAGTGGAGTCTCTAATGTTAAATATATTACTGTAAATTTCATGATTGTTCACTAACTCTATGGCTTACGGAACTTGCAAATTCATTACCGCAGTAATAAACATTCTCTAGTAGGTTCTATCCAGGGTAAAATCAAACCACTTTTCATCATGAACAGTAACCTCTTGAATGATGACCCTTCTAATAATGTCCTTCCAACGACGTACGGGGTTTCCAACGGCCTGATTCCCTTCGGTTTCCCGTTGCTACAAAAATGTAGTCACAGATGTTAGGGCTAGTATTTTGTTAATTCAATAGCCTAATTACTTTCGGTTTTCCAACCACGATAGAATTTCAGAAGGTTACCTTTATTTGCAGGAATTAACGTTGCTACAACAACGTAGTCACAAACGTGAAGGCTAGTATTTTGTTAGTCTCTCAGCTGTAAATTCATTGTCATTCTTCTAACAACGTTTCTTATAGCCCTTGTTAATCAATTGTGAATAGTATCGTCTATTCAAGGTATTGAAACTTATGAAATTTTATTAGAAAACTGTGCTAATACACAGTAAAAAATAGCTGTGTTAATTCAACACAATGCGGTGTCCCAGCGTGACTACCACTTTTGTGTGTTAAATCAACACAACACACGGTGTTGATTTTGGTACTGGGAGAAAAAAAAGTTACGGCCGCAGCTAGATTTGAATATGGGTTGCTCAGCTAGAAGTCGAGCGTCTTACGGACTTCGCTAAATCATCATGTGGAAAAAGCACTAGATTGAAACAATCTAGAGGATAAAAAAAATGTTTCTGAACCCCAAACACACACAAAGTTACTCTAACGACTTATGCCATGAGTTAATCACTTTTCCATTGGTCAATTAGGTATCACAATCCCCATTTATTGAGATTATGTTCCATTTCTATGAAAGCAAGCGCAGCATTTGACATGTTGTTACGATAAGAAAGTAGTAATACTGCTTAAGTGTTTGGCTGTCGCCATCTTGCTTGTTTTTATAGAAATAGAATATTCTCAATGAATGGGAATTCTGGTTCTCAATTGACAAATGGGAAGTGATTAAACCATGGGATAAGTCGTGCAAGTGTCTTAGTTTGTTTTGGGGATTCAGCAATGTATGTTTGATCCCCTATACTGTTTAAATCTATAATGTAGTCGTTTAATTCAAATGTTATTCACTAAATGTCGTTTGCATTTATCACCTATACTGTCTGACGATTTAGCCAAGTCGTTAAGACGCTCGACTTCTAACTGAGCAACCCATGTTCAAATCTAACTGCCGCCGTAACTTATTTTTTTACAGTACTGAAATCAACACCGTGTGTTGTGTTGATTTAACACACAAAAGTGGTAGTCACGCTGGGACACCGCAATGTGTTGAATTAACACAACTATTTTTTGCAGTTTACTGTTGTAAACGTCTTGCAGTATTACAGGTACAATATCAAATTCTAACCGCTTAGATAGAAAATATAGAGGTCTATTTTAAGAGTTATATCCACATGTGTGACCTTTCATGAATGTATTGAGAACTAAACGTGCGCTTAACGGTGATTACAGTATACTAGAATTTCCCACTACCACACAGAAGGTTGAGAGTATCTAAGAACATACTTGATTTAAGGATACCTGTGCTGTTTTGGAGAAATTAAGAACACGTAACAATAAAGTTTTTAAATTCTTAAGATTTTACCAACAAAGGCGAGTGCTTGTAATATTCAAGGTGCGATGGACAATATCAACCTCTTCCAAGACACTAGGAATGTAATACGCAACTGTCTTCTACCAATAAATGCTAGTCAACTTAAGTCTTTCCTAGACATGTTCTTCAGTAAACATGCATCCGTGCACAAACTTTATGAGTTTCTGGAAAGATACACAGATTGACTCTGTCAAAACCAAAATAATCGAAAATAATTGGATGTACTTATGCAATCCACAAGAAGAGATTTTGCTCATCACATTACATCCTGTATGGAGTTGGCGTTCAGTTGTGTAATCAATCTTCCTCGAGATGGATTCACGTGCCTATGCCAAATCGTCTATTAGCGACTGCAACTATAAACACTTTGAGGAAAACCTCTGGCTTGCTTTAAAATATGGCGCACAAAATATCATAAATATTCGTACGGAAGTACAGACAACTTGTTCTGAGCACTTGGGGAGCCTCTTGAACAAAAGACATGCCACATGTGAAGCAAAAACAGTATCACAAGTACTCGACGACCCTTGCGTTCTGGCCATATATAACGTTTGCAAATTTTCAAATATTAATAACAACAATTTAATCTTATCCTATAAGTAATGTCGTATATTTGCACCGTAAAAAAGAACGATAACTTATCTGGAACGCTACCATTAGATAGAACAATAGTCTTCGTCGGACTCCACAACACTCTGTCATCTGTCCATTTAGTTGTTGAATCCCCCGCTGAACGAAGTCACCGGTTTTGGAGGCAAAGAACTGAGTCATTGTTCGTTGCACACCATCCTCACTTTGCAGTGTATTCCCGGAAAAGTGGTTTTGCAGGCTGCGAAAAACACAGTAGTCTGTTGGTGAAAGATCTGGTGAAAACGCCAGGTGTGGGAGTTTCTCCCATCCACGTTCCTCGATCTTAGCACAGGTTCTTTTTGCCGTGTGTGGGAGTGCGTTATCACCGAGGATGAGCACATCCTTGCGATTAACCAGAACAGGACGTTTCTCCAACAATTCAGTACATATGTGTTCAAGCTGCTTACAGTAGACATCTGGTTGATGGTCTGGTTACGTAACAAAAGCTCAAAATGGATTATTCCACGGATATCCCACCAAACACTCAACACCACTTTGCAGGGGTGGAGATCGTAATTTGGCACTGTTCCTGCGAACCTTTAGTATCCACTGTTGTTTGCGTTTAATGTTACGGTACATGGCTCATTTTTCATCCCCTGCAACCATTCTGTCCAGAAATGGCTCACGTCTGAAGAGCAGTGAACTTCAGATGTCAACTAGCTGCTGTTTCTGTTGAGCCATTACGCATGGGGTAGAAGTACATGAAACCCATTTTCGAGTTTCGACACGTACCCAAGGTTCTGCAGATGACGAAGGGTCGAATGGGTGACATAGAGTTCCATTGCCAGTTCTTCAATAGTTTGTATTGGATTTGCCTTCACCGCTGCTCACAGGGCATCGTTGTCCAGCTACACAGATCTCCCTTCTCGTGGCTTATCGGTGAGGATGGTGTTCCCAGACCCAAACTTCTGTAACTACCTCTGGCACTTTTGGATATCCATACTACCCTGACCATATACGGCATTGATGGTTCGTGCCCCTGCACTAGCTGGATGTCCCTGGTGAAATTCATGCAGCATTATATGCCGTGTGCGGTCCTTCGACACTGCCATAATCAAACAGAAGCCACACTTCCCAAACGTTGAGTATAGCGTTCTCCTATTACACATTGCTGCACAATCGAGTGCTCTATATGACTCAGCTGTGGCACGTCAGATGGCATCATTGCAGCGGTCATCGAACATACGACATTACTTGTGGGATAACCTGATAATAAGAGGCGGTTATCGTACCCTTTGCATGATCATTTTCTTGTAATTACACTTTTCACTCTTTTTATTGAATTACGTGAAAGAAGAATTTCAATAAACACATAATGGCGTTTATATCCTGAAGATAATACATAAATATCTCCCAACAGTACAAGGAAGGCATTACGAATGCTGCTTGTAGAAAGTTATTTATTTCGACAACAAGTGCGAATCTGAGACAGGCAACGTATACACAGAGTCTTGGAATATTCTTCTTGCAGAAGCGTTTTAAACTCTAACAAGGGAGGGTCTCCAACTCAAAATTGAATTTGAACATGAAACCACGCTCATTTACTAAATCGAGGTCGAAAAAGACGAATCTGAAAGCAGCTAATTTCGCAAATGTTCGTATCACCCACAATAAGGGAGGCAAAGGTTAAAAAACGTAAGGAAATGAATAGGAACAGAAAGTTCGTCAGATGTTTGAAAACAGGTTTGTAGTAGAACAGTGGACAGTACTTCATCAATCAGGGCACTTACATCAATGTGGCATTAGACGGCGCCAGAGTCAAGGTTAACGTGCGTAGTGTGCATGCTGCCAAACGTCGCTACTTATTGTAAAACAAAGCAAAGTGCAGAGAGGTTGTAGGAGAAATGCGCTAGTAGTGTACGAATCATTAGTGCAAGAAAGATGCCGTGTATAAATCCTCTTAACGTGCATAACTTACTTGGTAAAAAACTACAAGTTTATACGCATGTAGTAGAAAGGGGAACCGAAGACAGTAACTTTGCGGACGTGTTATTTAAGCTGATTCAAAACAGATTTGAACATCCTGGAGAAATCACAGAAGAAATAACACTAGATGTGGCGGATGACCAAGAGGAAACTGGAAGTGATACCTCCGAAGAAAGTGCGTGCGAACAACCTATGGAGGCTAGTCAGCCCTCTTCAAGTGATTATAATCCAGATTCTTCTCCAGCAAGGAGCAGCAAACCGGGTCCAGAAATTCACGAGGACATTAACGCAAAAATTTATAATTTTGTGATGGTCGAAGGAAAAGGGAGAAAAGGACGTATAGCCCCAGCGCAAAGGAAATTTAACAAACATAGAACTTTCATTGAAAATGCTCTGAAATCGGATGAGTGTTCCGTTGACCCATGTGACGAAATTTCCTTTTTGCAGTGTGTACATTGTGGTGTTGGCTTGTGTTTAGATCATTTTCTTCAAGAAGACCTGCCACATTATCATACTATTTAGAGACAATTTACATGTCATTACAAGTCTGTCTGGATACTTATTTCGTTTGTTCTGGTATGAATACTCACGCCACCTCTCTATTTATGTGCACTTCACTGTCTGTATTGCCGTTACCATTCTTTCTAGACACTGTAATGTGTTTGTTCGTAATTGAAATACGACCCTTCTCAGTTCTTTAATACATCATACATTATATTTACTACCTTCAATTATTTAATATACCCAGTTTTTCCCCTTCGGCCCTTTTCCATATTGGCCCTTTGCCTCCCCCATAGTGGGTGATACGAACATTTGCGAAATTAGCTGCTTTCAGATTCGTCTTTTTCTACCTCGATTTACTAAATGAGCGTGGTTTCATGTCCGAATTCAATTTTGAGTTGGAGACCCTCCCTTGTAAGTGTTACTCACATGTGTTCTACACCGCCATTCGCTGTCCAAGAATAAAATTAAGATTCAGATTGATTAAATTTGTATCGCTAGAGTTTAATAGATGAGACAGACATTCCGCTCGAACTGGATCACATCTTTCATTATTAAACTAAAGAATTCATAGACGAAAAATTAGTTCAGTTTCCTCATTCTTGTGTTGAATCCACAATTACAGAAGATTTGGTAGATTGTGATTTACAGAAATTGTTGTATCCGTTATGAAAAAGTATTCGATGATTCGATGATAGGCTGGAAGTGTATAATCAATTACGAGAGTTAAAGCATGTTTGGATTGTAATATGTATTGCAACTTGAAGAGAGAAATGCATTGAATTACTTATGCATAAAATCTAGTGGCAGACGATTCAAGTAAGCATCTCCAAGGTCGCGGGTTCGAATCCGGCCTGAGGCATGCATATTTTGTGGATTTTAACAAGCATTGAAGCTTGTTACAATCGTAACCAGTCGAAGCCAAAAGGATACTAAAATGTCCTAAACAAAATTAAATTTGCCAAAGTTTTATGATTCAAGTAGGTGGTAAATGTCAAGGAATGACCATTAATTTCGAGCAGGAAGCTTTATACGCTAAATAGTAGCAATTATCACAATATCACCTAATTTTTATGTTTTGTGCCCGAGCGTCTTTAGAGTATATAGTACACTATTTTTAGTCAACAAATTTCTGGTCATCCTACACTACAGGGCGGGTAGCGGTAAGTACACTGCAAATATGGAACGCACTAATTTGACTCATTAATAGTGACTAAACTATTCTGAGAAATGTTTGATAAAATATTGCAAATAGTGTCGTATACACTGAGTTAGCAAAACTCATGGGATAATCACCTAATATCTGGTCCGTCCCCCTCTGGCCCTGCGAAGCACAGCGATATGGCGTGGAAGTGAGTCTGCAAGTCCCTGAAATAGTACCGAAGGCAGTTGACACAACACAGCGGAAACCAATTGAGGCCTGTTCGTGGGTGGAGGATCCAGTGCACGGAGCCTTAGTTGAATGACATCCCAGATATGCTCATTAGGGTTCATATCAGGGCTCCGGGATGGCCAGCTCAGTCGTTGGGCCTCCTTTGCATGCTCTTCGAACCATTCTCGGACATCATTGGAGCGATTTGACGGTGCCTTGTCATCTTAAAAGACTGCAAGGTCGCCAGGGTATTGAAACGCCCAAATCGGGTGAACATGGTCTCCTAGCAGCTGACGATACAACCGACCATTCAACGTGTCTTCCAGAACAACCAGAGGGCCCATTTAATACAAGGAAAACGCGCTCCAGACCATGCCTGATACCCCACAGCCCTAGACCACATTCTCTGGTCGTGCGGGATCCATCGCTTCATGAGATATGCGCCACACACGGTGCCTCCCATCGGCATGGTACAATTGATACCGTGATTCGTCGGACCAGCTGACGTTACGCCACTGTTGCAGTGTCCATCCGAAGTAATTGGCGGCAAATGCAAACCGGATTGTCTGATGACGCGGGGTTAGCAGTGGCACATGTGTAGGGCAACGGATCCCACAACCGAGGGCACGCTTGTTCAGACAGATTGTCTACTGGAAGATATTTCTATCTCAGCCAGTGTTGAATTGGGTCGTGATTTCCCGGGTAGTCGCCCTCCTGTCTTTGTTAACCATTTGTCCCAGGTGTCACCGATCTCGGTCATTGAGGGAGGCTGGACGCCCAGTATGGTGTCTATTGTGGACTGTGATGCCTTCATTCAACCATTCTCGGTACACCCAGAACACGGTTGAACATGTGAAGCCGAATTCATGCACCACCGCCGAAATTGAACTTTCCATGCCTCGGTCACCCACCACCATGCCCAGTTCCAATGCCGTGAACTCAATGCTCATGAATAGAACATGAATCACATGTTTCTCATGAATATCTCACACAGCCACTCACTATAAGATCTCACACACAACTGGAGCCCTGCAGAGAGCGTAGAACACAGTTTGACTTTAAAGGTTGCAGGTCCTATAGAATCTCTTAGTATTCTCCATTTGCGCGTCTCCTAGATCTCAGTAACTACAAGTCCGACAGAGATGACCAATACACCGTTGGCTTTGCAATGGTCTCAAACCGTGGAATAACCTACCACAAAAACTCTAGAACTAGAAGGTCCATTTAAATCGTTTAGTATTCTCATTCTGTACGTTTCTTTGTTTCCCCTATATCTCAGTAACTATAAGTTACAAAGAGATGAGTGATACACCGTTGTATTTGTCATGGCCCGAAACGTTGGGGGAAATTATAATTTTAACTCTGAAAGTGGCAGATCCTTTGGAATCGCTTAGTATTCTCCATTTGTGTCTTCCTTAAATCTCAGTTAGTAACTACATGTTCAGTAGAGATGAGCCATACACCGTTGGATTCGCAATGGTCTCAAACCGTTGAATAGCTTATTACACAGACTCTAAAACTAGCAAATCCTTTTCAATCTCTTAGTATTCTCCATCTGTGTTTCTTTGCCCCCCTTAGATCTCAGTAACTACACGTTACAAAGAGATAAATGATACACCGTTGGATTCGTCATCGTCCGAAACGGTGGGGGAAATTTAATTTTGACTAATAGTGGCAGATCCTTTTTATTCGCTTAATATTCTCCATTTCTGCCTCTCCTATAGTCTATGTCAGTAACTAGAAGTCGACAGAGATGAGCCATACACAGTTGAATTTGCAATGGTCTCAAATGATGGAATAACCTATTATATAAACTCTAAAACTGGCAGGTACTTTTCAATTGCTTAGTATTCTCCATCTGTATGTTTCTTTGTCCCTCGGCGTAGATCTCAGTAACTACAGGTCACACGGAGATGAATGATACACTATTGGATTTGTCAAGGTCCAAAACGGTGGGGAAAATTATAATTTTGACTAAATGTTGCAGGTCCGTTTGAATCACTTAGTCTTCTTCATTTGTACCTCTCGTAGATCTCAGTAACTACAAGTCCAACATAGATGATCCTTTGGATCACTTAGTCTTCTTCATTTGTGAAAATAATCAGTTTGACTCTGAAACGGGAAGATCCTCGAATCGCTTAGTATTCTTCATTTGTGCCTCTCCTAGACCTCAGTAACTAAAAGCCCGAAAGAGATTAGCCATACACCGTTGGATTAGCAACGATCTCAAATCGTGGAATAACCTATCATATAGATTCTAAAGCTGGCAGGTCCTTCTCAATAACATCAGTATTCTCCATTCTTATGTTTCCTTGTCCCCCTATATCTCACTAACTACAATTTACACCGTTGGATTCGTCATGGTCTGAAAAGGTAGGAAAAGTTGCCTCAGTAACTACACGTTAGAAAGAGATGAATGATAAACCGTTGGATTCGTCACCTTCCGAAACGGTGGAAGAAATTGCAATTTTGACTCTAACAGTGGCAGATCCTTTTAAATCACTTAGTATTCTCCATTTGTTTCTCTCCTAGATATCAGTATCTACAAATTTTGCAGAGATGAGCCATAGTCTGTGGTCTGAAACCATAGAATAACCTATCACATAAACTCTAAAACTGGCAGGTTATTTTCAATTGCTTCTCCATCTGTATGTTTCTTTGTCCCCTTATATCTCAGTAACTACATGTCACACAGAGATGAATGATACATCGTTGGGCTCACAATGGTTTGAAACAGTGGGAAAAATTATCAGGTTTACTCTAAACTTAGGAAATCCTTTGGATTTGCTTAATATTCTCAATTTCTGCCTCTCCTATATCTCAGTAACTACAAGTCTGACAGAGATGAGCCATACACCTTTGAATTTGCAATGGTCTCGAACCATGGAATAACCTATCATATAAACTTTAAAGCTGGCAGGTCCTTCTCCATTTGTATGTTTGTTAGTCCCCCCCCCCCCAGGTCTCAGTAACTACAAGTCACACCGTTGGATTCGCCATGACCTGAAACGGTGGGAAAAGTTATTAGTTTAACTTTAAAAGTGGTAGGTCCTTTTGAATCGCTTGCATTGTTAGTATTCTCCATTTCTGCCGCTAATAGATATCTGTAACTACAAGTCCGACAGATATGATCTATACCGTTGGATTTGTCATGGTCTGAAACGACGAGGAAAACTCTGAATGGGACTCTAAAACTGACCGGTCCTTTTCAATCGCTTAGTATTCTCCATGTATGCCCCTCCTAGATCTCAGTAACTACAAATGCGACAGAGATGAGCCATAAAGTATTGGATTCGTCATGGCCAAAAACCGTGGAATCATCGATAACTTTGACCCTAAAGCTGGTAAGTCCTTTCTAGTCGGTTAGTATTTTCCAATTGTGCCCATCCTAGGTTTCAAAACTACAGATGTGACAGAGATGATATATAAATCGTTGAATTTGTCATGGTCTGCAACGATGAGGAAAACTATGAATGTGACTCTAAACCTGGCAGGTCCTTTTCAATCGCTTAGTATTCTCCATTTGTGCCTATGTGATTTTAGTAGACACAAAGTCGACAGAGCTAAGCCGTTGGGATAGTCATGGACACCGGTGGGAAAATCTATGACTTTGTTACTGGCAAGCCCCGGCATTCGCTTAGACTCCATTTGACCCTATGACTTTAATTTTTTTTCGATATGTTACAAGGTAATTTGAATTTATACGTGGATACTTTGGTTTTATCTACAATAAAACCATTACTTAGCTTGTTTTTCTTAATGTTTACCATTTATTTTTTAAAAACAATAATTCACATTATATTTTTCAGCATTGCTTCAAGCTTGTGTTTCAAAATGCTTTGAAATAAAAATAAATGTATATGCTTTAACATGCTAAATGACATTTTCCATAAGCCTATGTTTAACAACATTCAAGCATTTTCAAGTTTTATCAACAGAGACTTTCGAGGTTTGTCCCACAAATATAATGGTGATGTTTTAAATATTCTTACAATAAAGTACGTTAGATTCCCCCCACCCTTATTTTAAATTTTAAGATGTTGTGAGAAAAACACTTAAGCACAAGAAATCACTTTGTCTCAAAATATGAAAGACAAGTTTATTATTTCGAGAAAAAGATATAGTAAGAATAAGTAAGCAACTTGGAAGTTGATTGAGACGCCATAGGCCAATAATTTCAGCTATTTATAGATATCTGTAGTATTTAAACCCATTATTGTCAATTGTGCAAACATAAATACTAATTTATGCATTAAGCAATCATTTGTATATATCCAATTTGCCTTGTTTTCAGTCTTTAAACTTCCGAGTACTAAAGAAACGATCGAGGATTGTCGTGACTTTCAGACAGTCCTAGTCAACATGTCTCTGTACAAAAATTGTCCTAGTGTAGACTCACCATAATGCACTTTTTTTGTTTCATTTACCTGCACAAGTTCTCCATACATGTGGCTGTTAGCGGTGAATGTGAGGTGACAGAGAAATGGAAGGCGGTCATCCCGTGGCTTATGCAACTCCAGTTCATACGTCTTGCCAACATCCCCGTAGTACGTTCGGTTGCATACTGAAACGAAAAACAGATTAAACATAAGGTGCATTTCTTGTAATCTAAAATGTTTTACTTTGATCAAAACAATTTGATCAAAGCGTAAGATAAAATACATTAAGTTTTAAAACACTTAAAGTTTGATGTTTTAAACATATTTTAAAGAAAATACGTTAGATATTTCCCCCTTGATTTAAATTTTAAGGTGTGGTGAAAATAAAACACTTAAGCACAAGAAATCCTTTTGTCTAAAAATATGAAAGACAACTTAATCATTTCGAAAACAAAAAGACAGAGTCAGAGGAAGTAGATTGATAGTGAATACGAAGGAAATAAGGGTGAAAAACAAGAAATAGGGCTGTGTTTCAGACTAGTAAAACAGGTAACGTGAAGGGGGAGATGGGTTTGAGGCTAATGAGTTTTTAATATCCCTCTACGTCACAGGAAAAAAAAAGGAAAACTCCCGTCTGTAATGTGTCATGGAAGTAAAGTTAATACGCTTAGAAGGAGGTGTTTTTGGACAGAATTTGTAAGTCTGTATGTTAAAGAGGGTATATGTGTGTGTGAAATAAAAACAAAAATAAGAGAAAGATGAAATTTTGAAACAAATATAAAAACCACAAATTCATAGTTATACTACCATGATGCGAGAACCACTAACGCTAAAATGGAGATGATGTAGACTCGCTCCCAGGTTTCCTGCCACTTAATAGCGTTCATATTTGAAGAGATACTGGGAAGAAAGGTGTTTTCTCTGTTTGTATGTGTTTACATGTAGTTTCTATTTTTTGTACAGGTGTCTGCTGAGAATACACCGACGGAGAGAGGGGGGAGATGAGGGCGAGAGAGGAAAGAGAGCTAAATGAGCAGAAACGTAATGTAAAATGCAATGTATACGCATAGCGCTACATGAGCGTTCTAATTTTCGTGGTTTCTACTACTTACAATTAGGATCCCTGTTCTGGGAATTGTCGCGTATAAACTCATACATACATATAAGCTTAATAAAGCAGATTAAATTTATCTAGGTAAACTATAACTCAATGCTCATATTAAGATTATCACAAATGAACTCAGCACAGATATTCTCGAAATGCTGCACTTTTCATTGTAATGGTTAAAGACATAACATCTTCTACAACTGCAATATATAAATAGACCGAGCACAGATATTCTGAAAATGTTGCACTTTTTACAGCAATGACAACAGTCATAACATCTTTAACAACTGCAATATTATGCATGAGTTCTACCCGTTGTTGCAACGGATTATTACATCTCACGTTGATATTATGAAAATTTAAAAACAAATATACTAAAATGTAAATGAATGCTTGTTCTTTGACCTTATCCTCAGTTAATTCAACACATATTATTTTGTCTTTGAGTATAGTGCGTAATTCGATTTTAGCAACTGAAAAATAAAACTGCTGTAGTTTGTCATTAAAATCTAATGGTAAACATTCACAGAAGCTATATAATTAACGTTCCATGATAATTCAATGGGTACTACAACAAATAAATACTAAGGCTCTCTTTTCATGTGCACGCTGGCCGCGTTTGTTGCTGGTGATTTCGCTGAGTAACCAACAGAAATAACTTGTTCACATATTTCTATCAGCTACTCACACATATCACAAGCGAATCATGCGGACAGGGTATACATGAAAAGGCAGCTTAAGTTAATTAATGATGACGTCATACTACTAGAATCGACTAAAACAAAAAGATTCAAGCAGGGATAAACCAGCCGATGAATTTGTGGTGCGACTATCTTGGCTTTTATATAATTTGGCTTTTAATAATGATATAGACTATTTTTCAAGTTTAGGGGGGAAAGGACTAGAGAAAGGGTCAAAAGATATAACAGTAGATATATGATACTAATTTTAAGCTAAGATTTAAGCAAGACTACAGTTTTTAAAATTAAAATATGGACCAAGAGTTGGTGAGTAACAACTAAGGCCTATTTTTCTAGCATGCACTCGTTGCATGGTTTGCTTGCGATTTCTATGAGTAGCCAATAGAAACTCGTGTGAGACGTAAAACACGCATTTAAACAGTGTTTCAATTGGTCATTCACCCAACTAGCAATAAAAGAACGTGGTGAGCGCTTGCGCCTGTATGAAAAGCCGGTCTAAGAGTAGCCATTTTAAGTACTAAATACATGCTTGAATAATTAGACAAATCGCAAACAAAGCACGCGGCTAACACGTGCACGAAAAGCCGTCCTTAATATACGAGTAATAGATAAAATAATTAATGATTGCAAAACCTATTCTTCCAAGTCTTCTGTGCCCACTGGCGTCAGTTCAGTCCAACTATAGTATACAAGGATTATTTCTACGTTTAATACAGAGAAAAGCAAGGAGTGCGTGCTCACCATTTGATATTACATCTAATTGGTCCACAAGTGACACGAGTCTAAGGAGAGCGCAGGTGGAAATAATGTCTCTGTGAAAATCGCGTGTGCAATAGAAAAAAATCACCGTATCTGACTTACCTAACCTCCAGGTACCCTTGGTCATTACTTTTATTAATTTTCCTAGTGCGTATGTACATAAAAAAGAAAAAAGTTATTTGTCTTTAAAAACATGTAAAAGTAACCAGACTAGGATTCGATCCCGGAGGCTCCGGATCAGTTTTCTGAAACGTTAACCACCAGACCAAGGTAAAAAGTGGGAAACAAGCGCTTTTCGATATTACTTATAGCTCAAGGAGTTCTGCGCCTACGCGGAGAGTGAGCTACGCCTTGTTTCCATGTGCTTCCCTTAGACACTAGTCACAAGAGAGGAAAAGCGTAGATGTGGCGCAAGGTTTACTAATATTATTTCATTCCTAGTTCAGTTGAACTGACACCAGGTGGCATAAAAAACAAGCAGAGAAGAGTAACCTTTAATTAATTTTATCTATGACTGGTAGACTAAGACTGGCTTTTCATGCAGGGTTGCAATTTGTATTAGCTGCCGATTGAAACATCTGTTTAAGTATTTCTATTGGCCAGTCACAGAAATCGCAAGCACAGCACTCGGCGTGAGCGTACATCAAAAGCTGGAATAACTCTTGGATTATCTTAACTTGGGAATGAAAAAAAAATGTGCATTGGAACTTAAAGAAACAAAACTGATGTCAACACGAAGAAAAATATAATAGCAATCCACATCTTTGTACATCTGCGAAGAAGCAAACGAAGCAGTAAAGCTCAAAGCATTTTTATTTATTCAGTAATGAATTCAATAAAAAAAGTAAAAAAAAAAAAAAATGTTAGGCCATTTTGTTTTGGCTTTCTCGCACATCTCGCTGTTCTTGCTGATGTAAAAACACAAAATGTGAGAGAGAAAAACAAATATATGAATTTCATTCCGCGTATTTCCCTATCATTCATCTTTGGCCATTGTGTTCGAGCGAATAGATATCGTAACTCACTAATAGCCTATAAGTCCGTGCCCTCGTTCGGTGGCGTCGAAGAAAAGGAACAAACTATTTTAATGCGAAGAAGTTTTTACCCTTTGATATCAAACACCTCACCCCAACCCAAACCAACTCAAAATAAGGGCACTAATTCAGAAGATATTGAACATTAAAATCGCATTCATTATTATTTACGATGCGATGACGTTCACGTTTTACGGATATTCTCCATTTACGCATCGTCACGTAGAGAAATTTGGAAGATGCTTCTGAACGGGAAAATAGGAAGGAAGAAGGGATGGGATTGGAGAAAGTAAAGGAAGAAGAAATATGATTAGATAGAGGAATAGAGGAAGAATAAATGTGAAAGGAAATGACGTACATTATAAAGCAATTGCTGTAAAAAAAAAAAATAAGTGGACTGGTGAAATGAGGAGGGAAATATGATGGTAAGAAGTTATGATCCACCATTTCGATGGCAGATGATCACCGGAACGCGGCGATATTTTGAAATGTGCTCTTTCTTTTTATTTTTGTAAGGGGTACGAATAAAAATGCTCATTGAATTCATATTCTTTGTAATTCGAAAGGAAATACTTTACTGTAGAAGACAGTTTATGTATCTTTAGGCAAATATGCAAGGAAACTACAGGTAGATAGATGGTGCCCAGTATCAGGGTTTCCACCAGGATTTTCAGTTTGAGGGGCGTAAAGAGAAAATTGGGAGGGTGTAATTGAAGTTTTGTATGGTTTCTATCGATTTTTCACAACAAAAATTTTAATGTTGCGGTGGTGTTGTCGAGACTTTGGGGGATAAACACCCCCCACAGTGGGAGGGGGTCTGGCGAAATCCCTGCCCAGTACTCATTACTATACATTATGTTTTAATTCCATGTGCTGATTGAAAAGGAACCGTATTTCCAACATCTTTGAGTCAACTATACACATACCAAGAACATTATAAAATGTAGGTTTATATACTTCTAGTTCGGAGCTAGATTGCCCCGGGTTCCTCTAAACTTCAAAGAAAATTAAATAGATATATTGTAGGTTAATATTTCTGGAATATTGCTAAAGTATACTCATGTTTTATGTGATACTACTACTAATGATAATATTTACTCGAATATAAAATATAAGCACCCCTCGAATGCACCCTAAAGAATTTGGGTCAGTTTTGTGAATTCACTTACTATGCGAATATAACAACCTCTTAATACAATCACTACAGAAAAAAAAATCCACCCACGACTCGTCATTGTCTACAAAACCAGTGACTCGATAGAAGTATTCATCCAGGAAGAATTAGTATCTCTATCCATTCTGTATATATTAATGTTGAGTGAGGTATGGAGCCCGTACCTTTTAGTACATTAGTACATTTCTACCATTTGTTCAAAAACGAATGCGATTATAAGTGTCACTCAAGAATTTTAGCCCTACATTTTTTTTTAATGGGACGCTTATATTCGAGTAAATACAGTAGTTAGGGGCTCTTTAACGCAAGTTCTTATTATTTTCTTTTACTTACGCTCTTCAGCTGATTTGCGATACGGAACTTAAATCTCCCTGTTTCAGTAAGAAAACATCAGCTGGTTATAAGATAAGGAACTGCCCCAAAAACTTTCGAGGACTCCGTCCCCGAGCTCTTGATATCACCCCAGTCCCAGGTATAAAAATAAATGATCTTGTTAGCAGTAGCGGCTGGTACATGAACTCTTAGCTCCAACCGTTTAGACGTTAAAGTATATATAAATGTACTCACGTGCATATAATATAAATATAACGTTAAAAAGAGTTGTGGCGCCGAGAGGCCGTAGCTCAGTTACTAGAGTGTTGTCTTAGTAATCTGAAAGTCCTGAGAACGATCTTCTGGGTACTTTTCAAATTAGGTTCTGTCCGACTTCCTTTCAGCATACTCTCATCCTGGACTAAGCCAAAGTTACCTAAAGGCTGTAAATAGATTTTAATAAATCAATAGAAAATGTAGCGTAAAAATCGCCAAATTTTATAGAAATACCGTAGAGAGGGGTTGTCAAAACTCGAAGCTAAATCAAGGTCTTTGTCTTTAAATCTGAAGTCCGTTTCTCTGGGTGAGTTCGTTGAGTCCTTAGGTGGACGAAAAGAAGGATGAATACAGGTAAGAATGTAACAAAATTAAGGCAGTCTCACACAGACTTTTTTCCGAGACACTAAAGAAATGTAATAAGAAAAATGGAAAATATATATTTTTTTTTCATATTGAAGTACTCACTGCAGAAGTAACATGTAACTAGCAGAACGGAGAAACCATTTCTCTGTCTACTGCAAAGAAATGTAATAAAATCTTTTGATACGTCAGACGTCAGACTACATTCTACAAGAGGTAAACCACATGACTTTAACTATCGTAAAAGTCTCATAGAAAATTCATAAACTGCGCTTTTGTGGTATACACTGACAAACCTAACGTAAGATTCAAGATTAATTACAGCAAATCCCGTCCAAAACACAGACTCTCTC